>VZTU01013771.1:81237-106324 GCA_013400835.1 Zapornia atra
CAAATTAAATTTTTTCTTCATGCTGGAGTGGTACACCTCCTGGAGTCAGGCGCTGAAACATGTCATACCTAGTAGACAAGGAAACAGGAGCAGAAATCTTCTGCACAGAGATCTGAAGCTGAGTATATCAAATTGAATGTAAAAAATCATGATACAAAAGAAAGAGTAGGCAAAAAAAGAGAATTACATGAGAAAGAGAGCTCCACAATGGAAGACTTCATATGTGTTTTCATTCAAGTGTCACTCAATGGTACTATTTCTTCTTTGGACCTTAAAACTTTGCATTAAATTGAAAAAATGACACCAGGAACATCAAAAATTCAGGAAGATGATATCCCAGGAGAATGACATTCCCTACACTTGCATTGTTTGGTTTCGGTGCGTTTTTTTCTAATCAACACTTTAAAGAAACGTTGTCTATCAGAAACTGAACCCTGGGAAAGTTTCATGCATTCATCTATTAGGATGCACCTATTTAACAGTAGTAGCATGAGGTGATAGTTACCTATTTTCATCCTGAATTTTCACAAGTCTTGACAGTTTAACCTTGTATGAATATTTTAAAATGCATGTTGAACTTCTCCTTAGAAATTCTACTAGCTATGGCATAAGCTTCAGTACTACAACTGTTCTGCTGTAATTAGGAAATAGATATCAAAATCCTAAGACAGGAACACCTGAGGTAGCATATTAAATATTTATTCAGAGTAACACATTAAGCACAATAATTTAGACAGTGAGTTATTCTAATTAGATGTCCACGATAACCAGCCTTTCAAATCTAAACATTAAGTATTTTCATGTGGCACAAAGAACGTATTTATGAGGAAAATAAGATGGCTTTTTATTCAGAGAGAGATTGAGAAAATTAATTTTATCCTATTTCCGTTGGTAAACAATCCGATTTAGCTGAGATCAAGGCACAGCACCTTGCCAATTTGGGATAGTAAACCTTATTCATATGCCATGGCATGTTACTTTTTTCATTTAAGTACAATACAATTGATAAGTATCAGCCATCAGGGTTTCTATTACCTTCTTCTATCAAGTTATTTTACTTTCTAGGTAAACAGAAGTTAGTTCTACCTCATATAATATTACTCATGATAGCAAATATGATCTGCAACTTTTTTTCCTATAGAAGTAAGAACTTAAGTTTCTTATTACCTACTGTAGATTTACAAGGTCTCTCTGCACCCTCAGAAGATAAAAAGAAAGATTTAAACAGAAATCAAACCCAGTGATGGAAGCTCTGTCACTTCATTTTCAGGACATCCCTATATACTTACTGCTCTGTTCAGTTTCTTTCTTGAGTCTTTTGCTATTTGTGCTTTTTTTGTCAAGAGAAAATCAGCTGGTTTTTTGGGCCCGGTTTTGGGAGAGAGTTCAGAAAGTCTCTTGGACAGATTACATCTTGACCTGGGCAAATATAATCTAGTTAATTTTAATAATCGAGTTAATTTTACTGCACTTTTCTAGGCAATGGCCATAGAGGGGAACTAGTTTTCCTGAGGTTCCTGCACATTTTCTCTGAAAGTTATAACCTCTTGAAGTGCTCATGACAAGTAACATGTTTTAAAAGAACAGAGAAAGACTATTGCCGCTCACCTCATTCAGTGCACAAACAAACCGGACCCTGAATTGTAGATTGTATTCTGACAAGAAGTTATATTTCAAAATAGTTTTGTTTATGATACCAGTATAGGACCAGGTATGGCAGAAGTGAAGACTATGTGCTTTACTGAAGACTGAAATAGCCAAACATTTAGGCTGCTGCTTCTGATGCCAAGGAACTGAAACTAGACTGATCATGGTATGTGGACTCACTGTGGAGTTACATAACTGGAGAGTAAATTTTTTCTTGTGGAATCACCTTCTGTAATTTTAAAGCAAAAGTTTAAATTTGCATGCACTCGTCCATAACGTTATCTTACAATAATTCCATTTCTTATTAAAAAAAACAAACCACAAAACCCACAAAAATGTTAAACTGTGATTTTTTCCCTGATTATTTTCCTCATCACTGCACAGACAGATACTTACTTTATCATCACATACTAGTTTATATATTTTTGCATATTCCACAATGGTTTGCTTGTGCATATATATTTGTCAAAATAAAGAAATAATCACCAATGTTTACTTTAAATGGGTAAAAGAAACAATATACTATCTTAGATTATGTTTTATTGCATATTAATCAGGAAAGTGGTTTGCTGGTTGGTTTTTTTTTTTGCACTTTCAGATCCCACCTTCTTTCCCAGAAACTTGAGCCCTTGTGCCAGCATCCAAAGGAGGAAAAATAATAACCAACTGGGACAGAGACGTTCTGTCATTCAACACTATGTATCTGCATTAATCTGGTTTTAATTTGCTTATTGTTCAGCCTGAGCACTGGGGACTAAGAGTTTCAATTTTTCTTTTGAGAAATTCCAAATATGGTCAAAAGTCAAATGGAAAAAGTAACAAGGAATGTAGGTCATGGAAATTCTTAACTGGAAAATTCTTGTCATCTGTGAAAGCAAAATATGTCATAAAACCGCTGTATAAATACATTGATTATTTTGTCCTTCATTTGCTTCCTCTGTCCTCCTTCATCCATAAATTAGAAGCTAGATGGTAAAATTTCATTTGAAACTTAAGGACCAGACTTTTCTGTGTGAGGAAGTTTCTGAATAAGACATCAAGTTTCTAGCTATCAGAGGATAATTTATTGATACTTGTCAAAAGGAAGTATCAGTCTAACAGAAATCAAGACAAAAGGAATGCCTGATGAATTTCCTTTGAAGTGCCTTTTATAAAAGTCCTTGGTAATACATATTGATGAACTCCAAATTGTCTTGCCTGAAGGGAAAAGAAAGTAGACTGCTTTACACTGTCTTATAAATATTCATCAAAAGAACAAGACTTATGTTTCCAGGCGTGAGGTGAATGATTACGGTTGTATGATTGCCTTGGAATCTGGATAATTAGTAAAACAGCCTATGACAGTGGGAGAATTTTAAACTTGGTATCTTGCCATCAGTCCTTTTGGATTTAAAGACAGTGCCTGCTATTCTGAGAGGAAGCAAATTTAGGGCTTGATGGATAGATATAATTAAGCTCTCCATTAGTTTCATCTACTGTTTGTTTGCCTGTTTGTTTAGCCAAAAACTAAAGGCAAACTTGTGTAGCATGTCTCTTTTTTGACTGGAATGAAACAACAGCATCTGCACTGTGAATGTCTTGCTGGAACAAGCTAGTGGAAAGGGCTCTTTAATTAAGACAGGAAAAAAATACGGCTGGTGTTGTTGATGTCTCAGTAGGTCTTTTGCAGGAATTTGCAGACTAGTATCTTTCTCGCTTAGCTCAGCTCAATCTTGATTGTTAAATAACGTAAGAGAAAGTCAACAATTTACCTTTCATGCTTACTTAGTGCATGTGATAAGGATATGAATTGTATGGGAAAGATTCACTCTGAGTCATTTGGGGAAAAAATGTGCCTGTGCTCACTGATCTGTGAATTTTCATCCGTTACTCAAACTGTCTGTAGATTTCTATTGACCCTGTAACAGGCAGATAGCCTTCTACTAGCAAAGACCTCAAAAATGCCATTCTCAGGAAACATTATCCTTTACAGTGTTTAGCACTTAAATGCAATTAGGCAAATATAATATCCTCTTTGAAGGGAAATAGTTGCTCAGTTTAAGTAACTGAAACTATTTATCTCTGTTGAATGAAGGACACATTCTATGAGTGTTTGAGTAGTGTGCTGTTTCTCAGAAGATGAGGAGGGCAAATAGATTGTATTTCTGGGCTGAGAGCTACAGGAGGATCTTACAGGAGATTTATACCAATTTATAGCCATATTTAAATGTAGAGTCCTATGAAGCAAGCCAAAATAAGGTGGCAGTCAGCCCAGAGCAAAGAAACTCAGCTTGTAAATAGAATTTTCCAAGAAACAATTTATTATGGAATAAATGGTGTAGCTGTTTAAAGGACTGGAATTTGAAAAATATTTTATTATCACAAAAATTAACTTGACTAGAAACATTTAGAAGGACCTAAGAAATCATGTAATGCTAAGTTAAGATGAATACCTTGGTGATGGTAATGATGGTGGCACATTTGCACAGAGAAGAGATAGGTTTCATAGGTATATTTTCTTTGCGTAATACACTGTGAACTATCTGCTCATATTTTTTCCTATTGTATTTGATGTGTTGCATGATTCATACTAGTTATCTCATGAAAAAATGTTTGAAAACTAGGCCTACTCAAAAATTAAAGAGTTGAGAACATCTAAATCTTCCATATAGAAGCTCAAGGATTATGCTGGCAATGAAACAAATTGTAACAGCCTTGCAAATGGGAAAAAACATTGAGGAAATAGGTTCATGTCCCCCCATTCTTTTTCTCCACAGAGCATCGCTGGAGATTTCCATAAATGATCAAACAACATCATCTTTGTAAGAACTTCCCAGTTCTCTGTGTGGGAACATCTCACTATTTAAATAGTGAAGGCTGCAAGATGTACAGAGCAGAAAAAAAATAGCAGTAAAATTTCTCTAAAACCTTGCACTACCTGTACAGTTAACCTGAATCTCTAATGTAAAACACTAAATTACTGCACTCTTAAGAAAAGGGAGGAAAGATACACAGTGACATTCCAGATGGTATAAATGACATTCAAAGTATACTTATACATTAAAGTCTTGATGTCAGATCATACAAAATACAGCTATCAGCAGCAAAGAGAGACATATGTCTGTAATTAATCAAATACCTACTATACTTTTAAAGCAATACAGAAAAAAAGGTCCTGAGTTGAAATATTCTGTCAAAAAATGTTCGCTGAAACACCAAACTACGTACTTCACATGGTCATCGAAAATTGAAAATTTTCTTGCTAAGAGGACAGGTAGTCAAACTATCTTTCCTCAGTAATAATACCAGCCAAACACTTATTTTTAAGACTACTTGCCACCACCCAGGCTTCTTTGTTGTCTCTTCTACAGTTGATTATATCCAGACAATAATTTCTGTTAAATAGTCAAGAGTTGCTAACAGTTACTACATTGTAATTCCCCAGGGATCCTGGCTTCCACTGCATGAAAAATATTGATTTGAAGAGATAACCACATGAGTTTGAATGGCTATGCCTTTTGGATACTATGCTGTTTGTTTTCAAAAACTCAAATCAAACCTTTGTTGCATGGCAATTGAACTATGTTTTAACTCTTTTCTGAGATCATAAAAACTTACTTTCCTTCCTATGTATGAGTTTTAGTAGCTCTGCAATGCTCATGGACAGACAAAACAGTAATGGTAAAGACCTATGGAGTGCCCCATTTTGAGATGGGCACACCTCAAAAACAAACGTTCATGTAGACTACTACTCCTCTTGATTTCTTTTTGTTGTTTCATGGATATCTGTCTTATCCTCCTTATTCTCCTGTAGTGTAGAATAGACTCTTGAGAATTTATATTTTTAACAATCCTGTCACTTTATTATCATTATGTTTCATCACAGTTGTCTTTTTGAGTACAGTTTAGGAGAATCCTCTTATCCAAGAGGTCCTCTGTGCTGGAAATTCTATCCTACTACCTTATACCGTAAATCTGCTGATTTCTGCTAGTCTAACTTCTATGAAGAATGAATCCAATTATTTCCTGAATTTACTTCTTTTCTTCTGTTTCTCAGACCATTTCATAACGTTTTGGAGAAGATGCAGGAAGATATGATGCATACTCTTGAGAAAACATTTTAGAAGACAAAAGTTTGTAAGATCCAGAATCTTAAAAAAGCAGAAAGAAAAATTCCTGTTGAAACAGTCCTATGGTGAAATCTATACTGACCTGGAAAATGCATTTTTTCCCCTATGGATTTTGCTTTTTTCTGCTGCATTTATGCTCAAATATTCACTGAAAGAAGGCTTTAGAATAATTGTCAGTATATTAGGGTACTGTTTTTTGCAGCGATAGAGCTAATTTTCATACTACCAGCTGGTCTAGTACTGTGTTTTGGATTTAGGATGAGAAAAATACGATAACACATTAATAGTTTAGCTTCTGCCAAGCAGTCAAGGAATTTTCAGCTTCTCATAGAGCCCTGCCAGTGAGATAGTGATGGGGGTGCCAAGAACCTGAGGGAATGGCATGAAGCTGTGACAGGGGAGGGTTAAGTTGGATATTAGGAAGAGGTTCTTTACTGAGAGGGAAGTTGGGCACTAGAACAGGCTCCCCAGGGAAGTGGTCACAGCACTGAGCTGGACTGAGTTCAAGAAGCATTTGGATGATGCACTCAGTCACATGCTCTGACTTGGCTGGCCCTGGGTGGAGCCAGAAGTTGGACTTGATGATCCTTATGGGTCCCTTCCAACTCGGGATATTCTATGATTCTAAGAAGCTGTGAGTGAACATGTTCAAGACCACTGACCAGAACTGACCAAAGAGATACTCCATACCATATGATGTCATGCTCAGTATATAACTGGGGGCATGGTTGGGAGGTGGCGCAACCTGGAAACTAACTGAACGTTGGCTTCTGGTGGTGGGAAATTGTCTGTTCATTACTTGTTTTGTTGGGGTTTTTAAAAATTATTATTATTGTTGTTGTTACTATCTTTCATTTCTGTTCTCTTATATTGCCTTTTTCTCAACCCACAAGTTTTCTTGTTTTTTTCTTTTTGATTCTTTCCCATGTTCCAGTGCTCCGTCACCCTTACTGTGAAAAAGTTCTTCCACAAATCTTCCTTTCTCATTCAGATAAGTTGTAAATGTTTACTATGTTCTTATGCTTGTGTAGTTACTAACATAGTATTTTAATAAATTATTCTGTAGTGACACAAGCAATAGGAACCAAAGCTATACACGGATTTGGATGTCTTTCACATATAAAGAGATTTTATGAAATAACAAAGTAAGATTTTGGTCACCCTTTAAATGGCGTATTTTAAAATGTCACTAGATATGAAAGAGATTTCTGAGGACCAAGAAGTGAAAAATACAAGTCCATTATGAGAAAAAAAGAATCTTAATATATAATCCCAGAACATGTAGGCCAAATTGTTTAACATGAGCTTTAGGAGAAAAAATTTGATAGAGGCCGGTAAGAGAATACCTGCTGAAGTATAGTTCATTAAAGGTGGCTAGAATAGCTTCAGTCAAGGAAGGTTATGCTTAAATAACCTGTTAGAATTCTTTAAAGATAACACTGACATGTCAGATAAGTGAATTTTTTAGATATAATATACTTGGATTTTCAAGAAGCATTTGGCAAAGTTCCACATCAGAGATTACTATGTAAAGAGTCACAGATAAGACAAGGTGCTAGATAGAAAATGGGATAAAGAGCAAGAGATAAAATGTAGTCATGCATGGAAACATTAAATTGGAAAGGAATAATGAGCAAAGGATACAGGGATCAGTTTTAAGATTTAACTTGATTATGCAGTACGTTTTATAGGAAAGAGGGTATTGAAAACAAGATGTCTAAAGGTCTGATCCAAAGGCCATTGAAGTTAATCCTTTTGGATCAGAAATCAAAGCTGAACACCAGTCTACTAACCTATAGCTGTACTCAAAGTTTGGAAAGAAATAGGCAGAGTCAGATTTTCAATTATTTAAATATTTAGATAAAATAATGCTAAGTAGTTGTGGCAAAATAGAAAACAAAAAGAGTCTGTGAAGTTTGAAGTTCTGTAGGTTTGAAATAGTCTGAATTCCCAATCCACATAAGTGTTCATTAGGTTTAGTTTCCCTTCAGCTGTATCACTATGATAGGAGAGGTGTACTAAATGTCAAAACTACACAAAACATTTACTATGAAATATATTTGGGATTTTTTCCCAAATTGAAACTGTTGTCTTGTGATGCTCATCCCCAAAGTATCACTCTATCTGATAAACTACAAACTAAAATTCGTAATGCAGTTAGAGTCTAGACTATTTATGGTATTATGACTGATTTGTAAATATTTAGTCAAAACTTTTTAAAGAAAAGAGCACTTCTGTGAGCAAATTCCAACAAGAGGACTGCTTTTACTATCAACAGCTTCATAAAGACTAAGCATGAAGATTATTAGAGTCATATTGCTGTGATATTTGCTGAATTTCATTTCAACATTCCCCGAAGCCTGGGGATCATTAGGGAAAATAGAAATGCACATTCTGGGTCTAATGTCCAAATGAAGAAGTATCCTGAGTGTGTGAGAATGTGGATCAACAAAATGATTACTTAAGAGTCTGTATGAAATGCAAATTCACTGATCTGCTCACAAAAATTAATCAACCTAGAACATTTGATAGGAGCTCAGAAAAGAGCACAGTTCTTGCTCTGATATTTGTTGAAGAAGCTAAAGTTTACTCATCATCCATAGATGTGCCAGGATCCAATGCTAATAGGGATAAATTAAAAGTAGCAAGATACACCAGAAAGTACCAGGTTGGGTCCTTGGCTGTATGACACCAAAGATCTACAGATGACTGTAACATACTACTCCTCAGATTCTCAACCTGCCCTTGTTGGGGAGAGATAGCAGTCAAGCACTCTCCTTGAAAAAAGGTGTTGCAATAACGATCAGATTTCCTTGTGGTTTCTTCCATGGTTGGATATGTAGATAATGGATTTCTGTGGCAGTGTTACTTTTCCCCTCTTGTATGACTGGAAGCACATGTACTGCACAGTGCTGGTAGAGAGTGTTTGTGTGTTTCTCTTTCCCATTTCTTTTAAATGAACCAATCCTTATCTGTAACCCTGATTATGATTCAGATATTGGTTCCACGGGTAATTTAATTGGTGCCAGGAGTTGCCGAGAGTTAGGTTAGAAATGATGGGTTAATTACTGCTGTTCATACTTTGTCTCCTGAATAATGACACAGGTTTATTCACCATTGTAACAATAAATATAAACCTATGCAAGCTCAAGATATTAACTGAAGTAGATGAGCTCAGTGGAGACCTGGCATCAGACTGAATACAGACTTTCAGTTATGAAGTGGTTATTGACATACATTTCAGTTTGAGTATAGATATCAGCAAATTTCTTTGATTCCTTGCTTTGCTGGAAGGTTTCTTTATCTTGGGCAGGCAGACCATATACAAGTCTTGTTATAACATACTACTTGCGTTCCGTCTTCTTAGAGTTAGGAGAGACCTTAATTTGGCTGGTGAATTTTAGGGAAACCAGAGCACTGGTAAGTAATTTGATCAAGACTCAGTCTTTGCAGACACTTGGCTGATCTGCTGAAATCCATACTGACACATTTTCTTAAAGACCTTTTTTGAGAAGAAGATTCATGTTGAATACTTTCACAAATCTGTTTCTATTGTAGATTGGGAGAGATTTTCTTGCCCATTTAACATGGAAAAATAATTCAGCAGTTTAAACAGCTAGTTTTCAGTCATTTTAGTCTTCTAAACAAGTGAAGAGGGTTTTGTACTATAGAGCAAAACTGTACTGAGACTTAAATAGATTAAATAATCTGATTTTATTAAGCAGGTTAAATCAAGAGAGAGACACACAGATGGAGGTTATGCACAAATAAATAAATAACGCAACCAAGAGAGAGACAGACAGAAGGAAAGAGTGAATACGATGAACTAAAAGCTAAATAGTAAACTAAAGGACAGAAAAAAGAGAAAGAAACTAGAAATGCTGCCTCAGAATGATGGGGAGTAAAGAGTTAATAATGACTGGGTCCTTCTGCCTCTCAAAGGGTTGTATGGCTTCAGTATAGAGGTGAAACTCTAGAAGAACCTTATTTCATTCATGACAGGCCAAGAATAAGGGCTCAAGGGAAGATCAGTTACTGAATAATTACTTCAGGTATTTCAGATTTTGTTTAAAGTATAAATCATATTTTAAGATAAAACAATTAGTAAACTCAATAAATAACTTTGTTGGGTATGATGGAAAGTTCTATGACATACTTTTTGTTCTTCAGTCTAATAACTTTGCTAGAATCATTTGAATCGGGTACTACGGTTTATTAAATAAAAATATACATTAAAAATTATCTATTATGAGATGGTAGAAACTCATGTGGTGGCTTAAGATCACTGCAATTGAATTTAGTTGTTATGTATAGACTGTAGAAATAAAATGTTATCTGCATATTTAGTCATGATAGAATGGTTTGGGTTAGAAAGGACCTTGAAGACCATCTAGTTCCAACTCCCCCTGCCATGGGCACGGACACCCTCCACTAGACCAGGCTGCTCAAAGCCTCTTCCAACTCGGCCTTGAACCCTTTCAGGGAGAAGGTATCCATAACTTCTTTGGGCAACCTTGTCCAGTATCTTACTACCCTCCCAGTCAGTAATTTTTTTGTAATATCTAAACTAGATCTACCTTGTTTCAGTTTTAAACCATTACCTGTCATTCTATCATTGCATGTCTATATACTACACGTAAAGAGTCCCTCTCCAGCTCTCCTGTAGCCTCACTGTAGGTACTGGAAGGCTGCAATAATCTTCCTGGAACTTTCTCCAGGCTGAGCAAGCCCAATGTGTCAGCTTGTCCTCACAGGAGAGGTGCTTCAGCCCTCTGATCATCTTCATGACTCTCCTCTGCACTCTCTCCAAATCTCCTCGTCCTTCTTATGTTGGAAGCCACAGAACTGAACATAGCACTCCAGGTGGGATCTCATGAGAACAGAGTGGAGGGCGAGAATCACCTCCCTCTATCTGCTTGTCACACTGATTTTCATTAATTGGCTTTCTGGGCTGCAAGCACACACTTTTGATTCATGTTGAGCTCTTCATCAAATGACACCCCCAAGTCCCATCCTCTGGGCTGCTCTCAATCCATTCTCCATGAAGCCTGTAGTTGTATTTGGCCTTGTTGAATTTCATGAAGTTTGCGTGGACCCACCTCTCAAGCCTGTCAAAGGTCCCTCTGGATGGCAACCGTTCCCTCCAGCATGTCAACTGCACCACACAGCTTGGTATCATTGGCAAACTTGCTGAAGTTGTACTTGATCCCACTGTCCATGTCTCTGACAAAGATGATAAACAGTGCTGGTCCCAACACTGGCCCCTGAGGAACATTAGTTGCCACTGATCTCCACTTGGATATTGAGCCATAGCATGCAACTCTTTGCGTGTGACCATGTGGCCAGATCCTTATCCAACAGTTGGTACATTCATCAGATCCACATCTCTCTAATTAAGAGAAAAGGACGTAATGTGGGCCGGTGTCAAATGTTTTGCACAAGTCGAGGTAGATGACATTATTGCACTTCCCTTATTGCCCAACCCTGTTTCCCCATCATAGAAGGCCTCTAAGTTTGTTAGCCACAATTTGCCCCTAGTGGAGCCATGTTGGCTGTCACCGATTGCCTCCCTATTTTCCACATGCATGAGCATAGTTTCCAGGGGAATCTGCTCCATGATCTTGCTTGACACAGAGATGAGACTGAACGGTCTATAGTTCCCCAGCTCTCCCTTTATTCTCTTTTTAGAAACAGGGGTTGTATTTCTGCTTTTCCAGTCAGTGGGAATTTTGCTGGTCTGGCATAACTTCCCAAATATGATGGCGAGTGGCTTTGCAATTTCATCTGCAAGTTCCCTCAGGACCCATGGATGCACTTCATCAGGTCCCATGTCAGGAAATATTTGTATCAGGAAGATGGTCTTTGGAATGGTTGGGATAGATGTCTGTTATAACATTTTTCATATATAATTTGAAAGTGAGTATAGGTTTTTATTTTTCCTCTGGGGGAAAAATGGAGAGAAAACATAGACATTATCCTGAAGGTCTAGCTCAACTTTTTCTTTCAAAATAAAAAAGAAATAATTTCTACTGTATGCATACACAAATCTATTATATATTAAAAAAGTGCTGAATAAAAAAAAATTCAAAGATTATAATGTATCCATTTAATTTTTACTTTTTAGAAATACACAGTGAATGCAAAATGATTGCAAATGTTATGCAGAATATCTTAGCAACCCCTTTGCTGCATATAATATAGATGATCAAAAATCAAAATCCATTTTCCCCTAACATGTACTGACTCTGACATACTTTTTCAACTCACTTATTCTTAAACTGTGCCTTGTCTTCCAAGGGAAATAATTATATTCATGTGTCATGAATGGAAATATTATATCACTGCATCTTGGGCTCTCCCTTTCAAGGGGCTCGTAGCTTGGGCCTTCAATAGGAAACCCGGCTATATGATGTTAACAGACATTAATACAACTAGATATTTTAAATATTTATTGATTTAAATTTTGACATTCTCCCTGAGATAAAAAAGTGAAACAGCTCTGATTTGTAGTTCTTCCATTCTTCCTTACCACAAGCTAGACCCTACATCCATGTAAGGAAAGACCCCTGTGGCACACTGGCGGGCATCTAATGTGATACTTTAGCCATTCTTTTTTGGTGGGTATATCTAACTGCTATATTGATACATGAAGTATAATTTACTAATTTGTGCTGCCAATACAGTCTGAGTAACTTGCTCATATCTCCTATAGACACAAAATATCACTGTACATGTTGATTGTTTTGCAGTTGTCACCTGGCTACTGAGGCTTACACTGTTATCTCCTCATGTGACTAACATTTTCATTTCTCATTTCTTCACTGATACATTCATATAGAAGAGATGATGGTTTTGATCTTAGCCTGAGAGCAAAAATGTGTCAGTATAATCCTCCCTGCACCCCCAATATATGTGTAAAATAGACTTCAGAAAAAAATCACTATAAAATGCAAGAAATGACATCATGACTCACAGTATGTGAATTTTTATTGCTTTTGAATCTTTTAAAATTAAGAATAAATTATCATTTAAATTTGCGTGGTTATAGTATGATGAACATCCACTATTTTGAGAGAAACATTTTTAAGACAAAATTTATTTTTAAGACAAAAGAGTGCAGATGTGTTTAAAAAACAAACATCAAAAGTCTTTGTTATGAATTAAGGCTGATTATAAGATGGGAAGTATGTTTGCAGCACATTGATGTTACATAAACCTGAGCTTTTTTTTTTTATCATCCATAAATGAAAAGCTTCAGCAAACCTTAAAATCTTGATTTTGGCTTTATATCTAAGAATAAAATTTATTTCTATTGCTTGTGATTCAAGAGGAAAAGCAGAATTCATAACTAAGAATTTTCTCTGAGTTTAGTGTGAATTAAGAAATATTTTTCTCTCACTCTCTCAGAAGCTTTGATAAAAATGATTTGTTTTAAAAACATACCACGGGTTTTTTCCCCCATTTCATAGAATCATCATCTTAGAATCACAGTATGGTTTCAATTGGAAGGGACCTCAAACACCACTAGTCCCAATCCCCTACCATAGGCCAGGAGATCCTCCACTAGACCAGGCTGCCCAAAGCCCCTTCCAACCAGGCCTTGAACACTGCCAGGGAGGGGCCAGCCACAGTTTGTCTGGGCAGGCTGTGCCAGGGCCTTGCCACCCTCACAGGGAAGCGTTTTTTCATAATAATTAATCTAAATCTACCCTCTTTTGGCTTTTTAAACAATTCAGCAGGTGGGTTTATTTAAAGAATAAATTTATTTTTATTGTTGATATTTTTCACATACAAATGTTTCCAAACAAACGTTTACAGTGTTTTAGACACTGTGCAGCTGGAATGCAAATGATTTGCACTAAATATTTCAGATCTACTGCTTTGTTCCTGTCACCACATTTACATGACTATTTTAAGCTTCTTGCATTGGACTGCTGGAAAGCTGCTCTTTAAATGACATGATGATGTCAGAAGGAGGAATGACACAAGTTTAAAATGAACCATGAGGAAGGAATACAAATTAATCGACATTGGGAAATACAGAACTTTATTAGAAAGCTCTGCTGTCAAGATTATTTTAGATCTTATTTCTGTCATGTTTTTCTCACTTACCTAGCATTTTGATTTCTGTGTGCAGAGGTATGTCTGAACCTGCACTGCTTGGCCTAATGATATGATCTGATGCAATTAACTATACTTCTTTCATGCTCTGCTCCTTTTTTAATTTAAGGTTATTGGGCTATATCAGTGTTAGCTGGTTCTCATATAAATCAGTATGCTCTGATTTATAGACAATAGCTAGGATAAATAAAAGCAATACAGAATTAAGTTTTGAGAAATGATTCTGCATTTTCAAAGGCTGCAGAAAAATGTGTCAGCAAATTATACAGACAAATCAACAGTTTCGCATTTTAAGAACAGAATTTATGTAGAATTGGAGGTAATTTTGATTAAATTATGGTAGTAAGGATAATCTTTTTTATGTAGATGAATCTATAAAAGATAAATCAAGAAAGAAGTGAATGGTATTGTTGCTCCATTATTCCTGTTCCTTTTCTGTCATCCAGCACCACGGTAGATTTACTATATACTTCCAAAACCTTGAAATCAGACTCCAAGTTGTTCTTTTTGTCCATATTCTCCTTCCAAACATTTTATAAAACGTAGAGAGGAGGCATAAGTGATTGATGTCCCTGCCGCTCAGCGTTCCTAAGTGACATGTTCTGCAGCACATGTGAATTCTTCTTCGGTATCAATTTACTAGTACTAATAGAAGACTGAACACAATATTTCTCATGATACCCTATAGCTTATAGGAGAACATAATGAGCTAGCAGACTATAAATTCTAAATCTGTGTCTGTGCTACCTCTCCTCCACTTCAAAACAGTTACTCTATGCTTGGCCACAATACTCGTGTTACAGAAGAGACGAAAGAAAAATGTTTTGCATTCTTTTGGAATAAATTAACTGAGGTCACACCAGGTTACATCTGGGAACACAACCTAGTTCAATGCAACAGCTCCAAGTATCGCTCAGCCACCGTGCCTGTCAGAATTAATGTTCTAAACTGATGTCTGTGGCTGTCTCATCTGGTTTAATCAGAAGATGCTATTCCCTTCTCATAAATATTATTCCATACCATTCAGGCAAAAAAAAAGTTTTCTAAACCTCTGGCAAAGCACATGTGTTGCTGCTAGATAATAACAATCCTTTAATCTGGGTAATGAACCTTTCGTATGCCCAAGGAGCATTCTTTTGCAGTGCTGTTTGCACATATTTTTTATGATTTTTTCTCCTTCCCAGCCACATCTTTTAGACAGTGAATTACTTGTCTCATACAAAGAAACCTCTTTGAGTATGAACTGCCTGTTTAAAACAAACAAAATTATGTCATCTGTGTCTTAACGTGATGCAACAGAGCAGTACAGGTTTTTTTGCCACAGTTCAGTTGATACTGATAAACACGAGTATTGAAAATTATGGCTGCCTGAGAAATGATTCAGAAGCCTGTCATGGCAGAGTGACAGAATTTAGGAAATGAAAGCTGGAAGCATTCCTGCAGCCCAAGAACCACCTCCTGCGTGAGACGCCAGAGGTTTCTGTCTTGATCTATACAAATAGTTTAGACCTATAGCATACATAACTCTCACTTAAGTCTAGATGTTAACCTTTCTTCACTTAAATTTATTACCAGGTTTCTTGTCATTTTGTTGAACGTGGATCAAATGTTTTCAGAATATAATTAAAGTCAAAAATTTTGCAACATTTTCAGTTTTCTCTTAAACGTGCGCTATGAAAAGTAAACATTGTGTTAGTGCCATCCTAGCTGGTTTTGGTTTGTGCTTCATTTTCTCATGTAGACACATCTTTTTATGCCTAAATTTTAGGAAATAGCATATTTTAATACTATTCTCTCTAGTAGTGTTGCATGGTACATCTCTGCCATTACAGAACATGAGTACCATGTACTCTCAAAGGCCATGACAAAGGCCGTATAATAAATCTGAGGCAGAATGACAGATTGAACCTGGACTTCCCACAACCAGGGCTGTGATCCCACTTGCCAAGTCTTCCTGATTACAAAAGTGTCAGAGGAGAGCTGACTGGCCTTTAAGACATGATGGCCCTATAAAAATACAGTGCAGATTCTAACTTGAAGGGAACACACAATACATAAGAGAATGAGGAAAATTATGCCTGTCATTACACCTGTTATTTAAGCACTATGAAAATGAGTGAGCTATATAAAAAGCAATTTCAATTAATCTCTAAATTAAGCAAAAAGGAGACAAAAATGCAGAAATGTGTATACATAAGAGGCAGAAGAGCTGCTGCTCTCTGCATCCCAGACATGACTAAATGTGTTTAAAAAATAAATTCCATGGTTGGTGGGGTGGGAATGGCTGCTATATTGACATGGATTCTCTGCCACAGAATATATTACAGAATTTGAGCTGTATATATAGCTGCTTGGAGATGTATTATTTAATTCCGCAATGAACTGTGGCTAGACTTTGCATGATAAATGCTATGGCAACCAAGCCGTGTTGTGTGGAATATCTTTGTAGATGAAAGTGCTTTGATTCATGCATTGCAGTTCATACAAATGGATGCTAACAAGCATATACATAATCAAAATTTTGTGTATATGTCACACACCCACCATCAGAAACATTTATATTCATTGCCACACATACGCAGAACACATGCATAAACATGCACATATAGGACACCTGCTAGCATATTTAAGAATATTCAGAGAAAGAATGTGGATTGTTGTGCTTTTCTATTATTTTTTAAGATTAATTTATGTTATTTTGACATGTGTTAGTGCAAAGATTAAGACTATGGAATGCTGCATTGGAAGAAAAAATTAAATATGGGTCTCTGTAAATCATTCCAGATTAAATATTTCTGCTCTCTCATTCAAAATATGCTTAGTCTTTTAAACTGCTTCACAATCTAATTACAAGTTACTGTTTAAAATAAGTTTTGTAAATAGTGAAAAATAATTTTTCTGTCTGGAAGTGGCTGGAATACCTGACTTACTAAGACAAATTAATGTTTTTCATTTTAAAAAAAATAAACAACAACCTGGTTTGTTTAATACGGGAATGTGTTAAATAAAATCTCACATCAGCAAAGTTCCAGAATTTTTATTTTTGGAACATAATGTCACTTCAAAAAAAAGAGGAGAAAAAAAAAAATATTGGTGTGTTCCCATTCCAGGAATACATTCCTTGGGGAAGAAGGGGTGGGAGAAACAAAACAAATACATAAAAAATATATCTACAACACAATCCCTTTCCCCTGTTCTATCAAATTTTTGTATCATGTATATATTTGCTTGAGGGTAGTGGTGAATGATACATTTCTTTGTACAGCCTTGATGTCTCTCTATGCTCAGGGTGCACTTCTGCATGGGTACCTAACTTTTCCTCCTTAGACTGCAATCCAAAAAGCTGACATGGAGAAGTTGGAGGCTCTTAGAGAATGTTCATCTGCAGCTGTGGGAGTGCTTTGGCATCCAGAAAGCTCTTCCAAAGGATTTTGCTGCCAAGAGGAAATCAGCACCTGGATTTTCATTTAAACTATGTAAAACTAGGAGCAATGACTTGGTATCATCATTAGTAAAGTTTAGCAACATAAGTATGGCAAGCCTGGATCCAAACTCACATCAGCAACAACCCAGAAGGAAAGGTGCAGTTGCTGCAAGGTCAGGTTCAGACGGGGTGCCATGGAATTTTGATGCTCAGTGCTGCGGTGCCTGAAAGCCAGGTGCCTGCTCTAGACTTAGAATTTGCAATCCTGAAGTAGGGCCCTAAATTTTCCTTGGTATTAAATGGAGGAAAGCCAGGCTTTTCATGTGGGATTCACAGCAGACAACATAGTGCCAAGATGGAATGTCAATAAAAAGCATTTTTGAGACATGGTTTTACAGTTACTTTGTTCTAGCATACGTCTGTGCAGTGGAATCCTGAAGCAATTTCCCCTTTTTCTCATGTCCTCCTAAGTTAGTCAATCCTTTGTCTTTGTAGAGCATAAGTGAGTATATTACAAGAGGAAAGAATAGGTCCAGATGAAAATAAACATTTTTTTTCTTGGAGTTGAATACATGAACTCAAGACGTGGCTCTGCTTGTGGTGGTGAGAAGCTGGGGACAGTAGTGATGAAAGCAAGGCTAGCCTCATCTGTCCAGTGGAAATCAGAATTTTTCTAAATAGCCTTATCACCTTCAATACTCAGCTCAGCAAAGAAATAAACTAATCATTCAGGATGAAATTCACCTTACCTAACTTCTTGCAACTGAAAGTAAGACAGCTGGTCCAAGCTAATCAACTATGCTAATCATCTTCACCTTACAATCACTGGAGGAAAAAAACCCCAAACTTGCAGATGGTGTTTCATTCTCTGTCTCCTATATTTTAGGATAGGATGAACAGACAGTTGGAGATCCATATTTCTAGTCATTTTTTATCTCATCTTAAAGTCATACAAAAAGCACAAGTGTGACTATGGCATATATTTTCAAAATCTACATACTTTCAGCCATTCTAAGTCAAATAAAAGTAGAACATAAAAAAGGTGGGCCAGTCATTTAAATATCCAATGGCTCAAGAGAACAAACACAGTCACTTCTGAAATGCTGCAGCATTTCTATTGGTATTTGAGCCAGCTAGGGAAAAGCTACCACAGATGTGCTTATGTATGTAGGCATCACACTTCTGATTGCAATATAGATATGTCCTGAAAGTATGACTGTACTGCATATAGCGAATCAAGATCTAGACACCTGAGATAGCTCTAAATAATCTAAGAAAGTACAAGAAGGGAAGTTAGATTGGAGATACTGCCCACACTACTGAAGGAAGTACGACACACAAGACTGCAGATGCCAGGGATTTAAAAGGTTTTTGCTGGCCTAGCTTCACAAACCATGCCCTTAATTATAAGACTTTGTGTAATACTTTCAGGTATGAAACAGATAATCCTTTGAGAAGTGCAATCTGTTCAAGAGAACTCTATAAAAAGTGCCTACTCAGTGAGTTGGAAGATGGCAAATTGCTATGACAAACAAACGAACAACAAATAAAAGCAGAAAAGTATTAATTTTCTTGCTTTAGCAAAATGTTTGTCCAGTTGATTTTTTAGACTTTGGATATGTGCAAGATATTTTGGTAAGTGTATAAATTCTCCTTAAAATAAAAAGAAAATTCTCAACTAGGACTATGTTTGACTCTCCCATTGTGGAAATTCCATGAGGTAACAAAAGCAGTGGAAAAAATCAATTTGTTGTGGCTTCTACAGCTTTATGCAATCTTTCCTTATTTTGCCTCATTTAAACTGTCTTCAAACTGAAATAGAGGAGCCAGTTCACTACAAGTGGTCAACAGCTTTTCTACTTGTTTATGTTATTTACCACAGTCATACAATGAAGGTTCATGACCTACCTGACATAAATCTAGCTTACTAAAATGTTACATGTGTTTTCAACTGGGAAAGTTGCTGTTTGAGTTAATAATAAGTTTCTTCAGTTGAAATAAAGATGTGGACTGGAACAAATTGACTATCTGGGTAAAAACCTCAGCTTTTTCCTCTGTGTAGATAGTTCACAAGCATAATAAAGAACCAAAGCGTTAATACTGAGTGCACGAGGATAGTTTTGGCTTTACTTTTAGATTAAGGAATATCTCTTCATTTCCATGGCCTGACACAGACCTTGAAGTTTCTTCAGACATTCTCTTCATGCCTATTTGGAATCCTTTGAACTCCCTGAAACCTGTTTTTCTGAGGCTGATGTCACCAGCTTAAGAAAAAGAACAGTGAAACAATAGGCTTATGTGAGAGGATGATTTGTTACATGACCTTCTATTTGCAAGTCTAGATCTGTAAAGAGAGCAAGTTTAAACGACTGTTTAAAATATCTTAAAATTGTTATAGCTGAATCTTTGTTAACTGCGTTATTAGTGCCATGTACTTTAGTTTACAAGTTTCTTTATATGGGACATTAATAAGAGACTGTTAAATTAAACATGTTATAATCAATGCATTGTAATAATTATATCTCCATACATATTTACATGTGGTGATTAAATTCTGCTTCATATTTCTTAGTTTATTTTTTTTATGGGAGCAATAGTACCTCATTAAAATTCATGTTAACTTTCAACGACTTTTATAAAGTATTTGCCATACAACTTTGATGTGGCTTTATTGAGCCCTGTCAGACTTGGATTTCGCCTACTTCTGAAGGCATACAGTATTCCTTGGTAATGGAGCTGGTGTATTCTGCTATGGAAAAAAAGATTTGGGGTTACCATTGTCTCCTCTTGAAATTTTAGTCTCCTATACACTGATAAATATGGGAGGATGATACCTTCTGGGATCCACTCTTTGTGCCAAATGAGAGGAATTAGACTAAATTATGAATTCTGAAAAACAAAACAAAACAAAATAATCCTCTCCTGCATTAGTAGTTTAATCAAAGCATTTTATCAAATTTTTGTTGCTTTAACACATTAAACATAGCCTTTTACAGAGCTAAACAGGATTAGAATATGAACAAAAGCTATATATAAAATATTTATAATCTTGATGAACCTATTTCCTCACTACGAATTTTTATCTCCGATAGACCTGGAGACAGAAAATTGTGTTCATCCCAGGGGTCCAAATACACATGACATGTATAGATGACCTGATGGGGATCAACATTCACATCCACAGAAGCCATGTAGTTTCCATCCCCTTGTATAATGATCACAAAAGCCTGAATGTTCAAAGTATTTCCCAGTTAACTTGAAAAACAAGAGAACAAGTGAGAGCCCCTGACTTCCCGCATTTTTATCACAGAAACAATGCAGATTTTCTTCTGCCAGTGCTTGCAACCCAAAACACACTTACTGTTTTTTCTTCAAGCAGCCTCTGTCCCTAATTGGGTCTTTTTCTCTCTGTTGTTCCGAGAGTCCACTTATTCCAAAATTTCCTCGGTCAAAATCCAAATGAAGTCTTCTGAAGCTATGTGGAGAGGAGTAATAATCATAGACCACCTTATTAAAGAATAGCACCTCAGCCAGATAAACCGTGATCTGCATCTGTGAATGACAGTTGCTGTCTTTTGTAACTTGTTTGACATTATTTAGCAAGAAATGAAGATAGGTCTATTAGGATGGTTGTTTTTCTATGGTTCCTTTCTGTGATGATGTCATATACAAATAATAAAACATTTTTCTTTAAGCAAGATTTTGTATACATACTGCTTATACTCATAGTCAGTAATCCCATCTTTAACACAGTGGTTTAAACAGTTTCCCATTGTTTAAATCTTTACACTGTAACACATTTTCTGTTGCTATAAATTCTATTTAATTATTAATCCTAAGAAAAACTGATAACTGCTAGCCCGCCATAATGTAATCCTTCATCTCCATATAGAGTAAATGAGGTAATACACCACTCTTAAAAGTCTTTCTTTAATCCTTCCTTCCTTTAGAATACAGAGACATGAAGATTTATCACAGGTCCATAGATTTCAAAAGAAGACCATGGCTTTGTGATGTCAATCCATGGGATCGTAAAGATGTTACTTTGCCAGAGCTATATTGCACTTCTAAAGTACAATGAGAAAATTTACTTGCAGTAAAATATATCTTAGACAATTACCATATTACCAAAAAATATATTAGACAATTACCATACCAGGCAAGCAATGTCGTCATTCTACTTTTTTCTCATTTCAGATTTTTAATAATTGAATTATTTTCAGTAATTTAAATGTGAATATTTTACAGTTTTATTTTCATGCAGCTAAAGTATAACATCCTTTTTCCCCTTGATTTACCTTGTAAGTGCATTTTTCTTTACAATGTATCTTTGTATCCAGTGGTAACTGTTAATTTCAATTAACTCTTTTTTATCTCAAGAATAATATAATTCGGAAAAAAAAGACACAGGTCCTAGTGCTTTATCATGCTAATGTTCATTTATCTGAGCAACATTTTTGTCACTTATATTTCAAAATATTATCATGACTGGCTTTTGACTGTTTCACGGATATGGAGTAATGAAGATGGAAAAATCCAGGTAGCCTTCCTGTACTCATCACAAACCAACATGCTTTCACAAGACTTTGCTATCCCTGAATCAAAAATTACTGTTTTGCATTTGAAAATGCTTCACATTTACTTGTGTTTAACAATTAGAGACCTCTTAAAAAACCAGAAAAAAGTAACTAAATAAAAATACCACACATCAATAGTACATAACATGCGAAACATACTTTCAGAAATGACTGAAAGAGAAGAAATCAAGTCTCTGCACCTGAGGAAAGAGTGCACACTTAAATAAGCTTAGGTGAGATGTAAGCTCCTTTCAAAGATGAGTTATTTGTCTTGGATGACTAAGCTCATATAATGTCAGGTAACACGAAGATTGTTGCTCTTTGGAATTCCCTATGTGATCCATGAAACAACAGATCCCTGTAAGAACAACAGCAGAGTTATCTGGCTCTGCTGTTGATACAAATAAATTTATTGCTGTTGAGACAAGGCTTACAGAAATATTACTCCAATACCTTCGAGCTGCAGATTTCTTTAAAAAAATCAACCCACAGACAACAAAACCAAATAGTGTCTCTTTTTCTTCTCAGTCTGGGAAGTCTCTCCCTCTCTCTGTCTCTCCCTCTCTCTGCAAGACTGCCTTGCTCATACAGTTCCGATGCAGTGGAGCATGGCGTCATGAGATGTTTATTCCTGAATTTAAACGGAGTGTAACGATAGCGATCCTCCACGAAAATAAGAACAAGGTCCCGATCAGGCTTGGGCCACCTTCAGTGTCATCAGAAGGTGAATTAAGAGGATTTGGAAATTCCATGGTCAGCTTCGGCACGGATCTTCCCAGTTGCAGCTGTTGTGACCAGCTGGGTACCGCGCAGTGCTCCACACAAGCACATACGCATAGTCATACATATAGACACAGACGCACGTACAACTTCCTTGCATGCTGAAGCAAACTCCTCCCACGCTCTATTCCTGGCGCACATCTAAATGGCTGTTTTATACATATTAACCCTGTGAAACGCTGTAGGACTTTGCTATTCACCTCCCAGATAATAAACTATCCGTTTGCAAGCCTGTCACACAGTTCACAGATCAAAGAATCAAGGTGTCACCAGCCTTCTTTAGTATAGATATCACTGGTTCTTTACTGCCTAGTTATGCTTGCATAGCCCTTAGACATTTTTTGTCTTGAGGTTACTTACCCCATTCAAGTACTCTATTTTCCTTTTCACTGCATCTGTCCACAGGCTTGCTGGCTGAAAAAATATCACACAAAAAATACGACAGTGCCCCCCTTCTCCCCCACTATTTAACTCACTTTCCTCCTGTGTGTCTGCTTTTGAACATAGTTCATTTTTCCTTTTAAAAAAATAAAAGAAAAAGCAAGAACGATTTTAAATTTCAGATTAAAATTTATTAAGGGGATATTTATCAAAAAAGAATTTTAGAGAGGCTTATTTTCTTTTACTGTATAGCCAGCATTTTTTGTGATATAATCTGGACTCTGTGTCTCTCAGGAAAGAAAAAGGTGGGGGGAGATGAAGACTGGGAGATAGGGAGCCTTGTTGGGGGTAATCTTTAAACCTCTTTAGTGGAATAAGAAAGTCCCTCAGTTTTCTGTCCATGCTTTTTAGACTTGGTCTCCATCCTTACTTAAAAAGGAAGCATGATGAACAAGTTCTTGAACAACTCTTTCTGCCAAGAGAGTGCCTGTGCTGGTAATTTACAAGTAATGGGCTACAGCTGTGATCTCCAGCTCTTAGGCTGTTTTGGTATTTCAGTAATTACAACAGTTTCATTAACATTTAAAGGGAATAGTCAGCTCAATATCAGTAAGAGACTATTTTGTACGGTGTGGATCCATTTTACATTTGCATTTGACATTTGATAATCTCTGCACATAAGCTCTGAGCCATAGAAATGAGATGTCACACGAAGGAAAAATGAACCCAGATGTAACTTCTTAGTAAATCTGTGAAACTGTAAAATAAATGTCCAAGACTGGTACTGGTATGAAGAGCACCTCTTTCCCAGTCTTATATTTGTTTGACACACAGAAAATGGTTTTACTGTCTTTATATTTTACTTGTGACACCTGTGGATATTTAAAAGAAATAAAAGTGGGAAGCTGACTGAGTAGTAAAATAATTAACAGGTCAGATATGTGAGTATATTGTTTATATATATTTAATAAAATCAGACATGTTTCTGAGGTGTCAACTTCTCATTTTATAGCAGTCTTCATTTTGGCCTATCATTCTCCTTTGTAACTTCATTCTCTGTGGAGATGGCTCCAGGGACAACTCATGATCTTTTAGTACCTAAAAAGGGCTTATAAGACATAAGGGGACAAATGTTTTCACAGGGCCTGTTGTGATAGGACAAGGGGTAATGGTTTTAAACTAAAAGAGGATAGATTTAAGCGAGATATAACAAAGAAATGTTTTACAATGAGGGTGGTAAAACACTGGAGCAGATTGTCCAGAGAGGTGGTAGATGCTCCATCCCTGGAAACATTCAAGGTCAAGTTGGACAGGGCTCTGAGCAACCGGATCTAGTTGAAGATGTTCCTGCTCATTCCAGGTGGGCTGGACTAGATGGCCTTGAAATGTCCCTTCCAACACAAACCATTCTATGATTCTAGCTTGCACAGATGATTCAATTAACTAGACTCAACAAAGAAGCCGCATAGTAGTAGTCGAGGGTAAATAGTAAACAGTAAATAAAATTCAGTGTAGACAGTTTTAAGTTGATGAAGATGGGAACAAATAGTCTTAAATTCTGCATACCCTATGAACTAAACTGTTCTATAAAAACACTAGTTAAATGTTCACCAGCAGTCAAACAACCCAAATTAAATATTAAGAACCAATGGAAAAGGAATAAGGAACAAAGGATAAAATAACACCCTCCAGTTGTGCAAAACCATTGTCCTCCCATATCCTGAACACTGTACAGTTCTGATCCCCCTTCACTGAGGAATATGGCAGAAATGGAGAGGAAACTATGGAAGGTCACCAGAGAGATCAAATGCACAGAGTGGTTTCCTTGTGAGAAAGAATCAAATAGATGCAGACTCCTTTGCCTAGCGAAGTAGAAATAGTTACAGAGGAATCATGTAATAGAGGTCTTTAAGGTAATTACAGACAAAGTAGGGTTATCAGGTCTCAAATAAACAACATGTGATACTTCTTCACACACTATAAAGTTAATATTTCTTGACAATAGGGCATGACAAGGTTCTGGTGGAGAAGGGCGGGGGGGTTGTGGG
>VZTU01013771.1:106453-133174 GCA_013400835.1 Zapornia atra
TTCCCATGCAGCCTGTGGACAAGACAGTGGTGAAGCAGGCTGGCCCCCTGCAGCCCATGGATGATGATGGGGAGCAGAGGTCCCATCTACAGGCAATGGTGAATCCCACTCTAGAGCTGGTGGAGACGTGGCACTGTGACCTCATGGAATCCCACTTTGAAGCAAGCTCCTGGCAGTGAAACCTGCAGCCTATTGAGGGACTGATCCATGCCAGAGCAGGTTTTCGGGGGGTGACTTCTGACTCCATGGCAAACCAGGCTGGAGAAGTCTGGGCTGAAGGTTGGCACCCTATGGAAGGGATCCACGCTGAGGCAGTTGGTGAGGAGCTGAAGCCCCAGCAGGAAGGACTCAGGATGGAGAAGTTCATGGAGGACTGTCTGTCGTGTGTGGGACCCCCCAGTGCAGCAGGGGAAGAGTGTGAGGAATGCCCCCCTTGGCTAAGAAGGAAAACAACTCATGAGGAATTGACCAAAACCCCATTCTCCCAGTCCCTGCCCCTCCCCATGACACAGTGGAGCTGGGGGAGGGGGGGTGGGAAGGGAGAGAAATCATGAATAAAGTTAAGTTTTCTAAGAAGGGAGGAGTGGGGGAGGTATTTTAAGATCTAGTTGTACTTCTCATTATCAGACTCTTGTTTCACTGTGTAGAATAATAAATTAGAGTTTCTTCCCTTTATTCTGTATTAAGTCTGTTTTGCCTGTGACACTAAATGTAGAATGATCTCTCCCTGTCCTTATCTCAACTCCTAAGCCTCTCAATATATATTTTCTCGCCTGTCCAGCTGAAAAGGGAAGCGATAGAGTGACTTTAGTGGACATCTGGCCTCCAGCCAGGGTCAAACCTCCACATCTCTCAAGTCTGGTGAAAAAGTCAAAGCACTGGCACAGACTTGGTAGTAGTGAGGCAGAAATAGTTTGAAACAGTGCCATTTCCCACCAGAGCTAGCCCTTAATGTTTCAATATTATTGAACAATTCCATACTGGAAGCCATCTGATAGCTCAATTCTAATAAGAGATTGAATCATATTAATGTCATTCTGAAAACTGGGAGAAATATTAAGAAGTAAAATATTACCCAGTGCTTCATCCCCTGTGCTTCATTGATTTCAAAAATGTCTATTTCCTGCAGGTGCCATAGCTAGTAGAGATCTGGCAAGATTCTTGCAGTGTGCTTTAAAAATTCAGGCTAACCGATGAACTGAAAATTCGGACTAACTGATTATATGAACTGAGTTTTTAGTTAAAATAATGCTGATTTTTAAATTGAGAAATCACTTTTTGTCACTGTTCTCTGCTATTTACTGAACAGTTTTTATTTTCACAGTAACTCATAGAAAGGAACACAGTCTTCTCTGTAGTCAACAAAAATTTCTTCAAATCCAATTAATGAAACTTGTAAATCCTTTTTCTCAAGTTCTGCAATATATTTTAATGCAAGCGTTAGTCCAGTATATAATGGTATTTAAAAAAAAATTTGTATAGAAAAAAATGTAAAACAAAACTGAAACCACTAGTTTGTTTTTCTAGCAAATAAAGATGCTTAAAAACTGTAAGGATCAGACAGATTTGGGATTGGAAATATCAAATTACTGATTACCTCTGGGCGTTTACCTATGGGTGCTGTCTTTTAGTATATGTATACCTCTGACAATAGACTGGGCTACTGTATTAGCTGAAGACTGTGTACTATAATTTTGTACAGAAATATAGGAATTCTGAACAGAAGTCACTGCCAATGCTAGTGAAATTATTTTGCATCTCTTTATAGCATTAAATGTCCTTTCCAACCATTATAAGGTCTGAGCTGTAATTATTTTCTGGATTTTAAAATTTCTGATAAGTTCTGTTTCTCATTGTCTTTTTGCAGCCAATTTGATATTCATAGTCTTTTGCAGAGAGCTGTGAAAAATAGTCTTGTGTTTGTCTTATGACACAAGGGCAATTGAGCTCCAATCTCATCCAAATAATTTGATCTGAGATCTAAAAGACTTTGTTGAATATATGTTGTGTGGACCTTAAAGTGCACCATCAGCCTAGAAACAAAGTATTCACAATTTCCATGCATTTTAAACAGGCTGAAAGTTCTAGCCTTAATTCTTATTGATTGAAAAATGAGGTTGCACAAACTATATATCTCACTATGGTGTCATCGAAGAGCTTTAATGTATTTTCCAGGTGAGCTGAATTTGTGGCTACTGTACAGAAAAATAAATAAATATATGTGCCACATTCCACACACACAAATTAAAATAGAGTGGTTGTGGATAATACTAGACAACAGTTTTTTGACTGGAGCACAAAATGGTAACGGTTACCCTCTTGTCAGAATTTATTTACTAAATGGACACGAGGTGCTACAGCTGTAGTAGCAAAGAGTAGGCATGAAATTATCTGCAGCAGAAACCTCTCTTTTTCTGATCTCCTTCTAAAAAATACTATGAATTTTCAGCAAAAATTGCAAATTTTCAGCAGGCCTGGATTCCTAATGCCCAATTCAGGCAATACTGATATGTGTTCATCTCAGACCCTAGTCACTGTGAGCTTTCCTGTCACTGCAGAAGGAAAGCTACCATCTTACTTGATGAGGTTTGGTGGTCTTTCATGTGGTTTTGAACGTGCCCCTCAGCTCCACTGTGGAAACTCAGAGATTAGCCTGTCCGCTAAGGCATAACAGAGACTTCACACAGGCAACTGAGAGTCTACACTGGTCACATAAATCCAGTAACTCACCTAGAGTGTACCAAGACCCACGGTCTGTCTTGTCCCAGCAATATGACCACACGTGGACTCTGGAGGATTTTGAGATCTGAAGCCAGGAAAGTGGTAGCCTCAGCCAGAGACATTAGCTGTAGGAATGGCCCTGTAGCTACGGTTGTTTCAACCTTGAGATGGGCATGCAGTCTAGACCTACCTTTAGTTTATCTTCTTTATCAGAAATTCATTTATTAGATGCAGTTGCATTGTAGTTTCAGTATGTAAATTTACATAAAAATCCAGTACAAGGGGCAATACACAGCTGATCACTGTGCATCTCACCTGATTTCATAAATTTAAGTTGGGACCCATCACTGTTTCTATGCTGCTGAACAAAACCATGACAAGAATCCCAACAGAAATTAGTAAAGCCCACATCTTTGGAAGAGGTGATGTGTGCACATATTTAGGAGAACAGTGAATTTGACTTTCATTCTGGAGTGTCACTGTAAGCATTTATTTTGCGGTCTTTCTTTGGAGTTGAAATATTTAATAATTTTTTTGCCAGTTGCAGATTTTTTTCACTTGAATATTTTTAAAGACCTTTCTGAAAACTAATCTGAGGCTTTCTGAAATTCCTTTATTTTTTCAGTTAAAAAGTGCAATAAATTTATCTTTTCTCACAGTTAGAAAAAATATGTTAAAATCTCAAATTATTCTGTTTTAGATAAACAAATACATCGCCTACTGTAAACATTATGCTTCTGTATTCTCAGAATATTTTTTCTAATCCAAAAATAATTTCTTCTTATTCTCTTTGATAATACACACAATGAAAACATAGTTGGGTTTTTTCTTTCAGAAATTAATATTCATATATATAACTTTTAAAGGTCTACAGAATATCTTTAATGGATGTAATAAATATGGTCTTTGGTCATCAAAAGATACAATTCTAGGAAAAGTAAAGAGTAATGTTTTAATTTTTCTCCCCTTGTTGATATTTTATAAAACACAGCATCACTTTTTTTTCTTTTTTTTTTGGAGGAGACTAGTTTAATCTGTCGTCTTTGTGCCTTGAGAAAAGTGGGTTTTTTTAATGAAATCCCAGACATATTTACAGACTGGGAGAAGAGCTCCTTGAGAGTAGCCCTGCTGAGAAGGACCTCGGGGTTCTGGTGGATGAGAAACTTAACATGAGCCAGCAGTGTGCTCTTGCAGTTCAGAAGGCATCCTGGGCTCCATTAGAAGAGGGTGGTCAGTAGGGACAGGGAGGTGATTGTCTCTCTCTACTCTGCCCTTGTGAGGCACCATCTGGAGTACTGTGTCCATATCTGGGGCCCCCAATACAAGAAAGATGTAGAACTGTTGGAGAGGGTTCAGAGGAGGGCCATGAAGATGATTACACGTCTGGAGCACCTCCCCTACAAAGAGAGGCTGAAAGAGCTAGGTTTGTTCAGCCTAGAGAAGGCTATGGTGGCACCTCATTGCAGCCTTCCAGTACCTCAAGGGAGCTTACAAACAGGAGGGGAATCAACTTTTATAAAGTTTAGTAGTATTAAGGAATGAACCCTTCCAAAATGTGCTTGAGGCATATATATTCTCTGTTTTCATTACTTAAGTGTTAATAAAACCAATTTTTTTATAACAAACTGTAATTTACTGATTTAATCATATTTCATTAGTAATACTTTTTTATCTTTTCAGTGAAACACATTTAAAACCAAACAGAAAATAAATCAAAATATAGAAACAGCACGATTTGCCACCAGATATCTCTGCAAACAGAAATAGGGCTCCACGACAGAAAACCCCTGATGGCACTGAGTAGTGTCATAAATTGTGCCATAAATATCAGATCATCACTTATATGGTGCCACTCTCTAAAGAAACACTGAACTATTTTGCAGAACAAGTTATCTAGTTCTTCTGTTCAAAGCGCTGCTGGCTTGAGTTTACTGAAGTCTGTATCAAGTCCTGATTGTAGTATGTTTTCTCCACTGAGCTTACTGGCCTTTGAACAATGCCTGATATTGTAATTCTCAAGACTGTAAATAGCAAATCAATGCAAAGTATTTTACTGTTTCTGTTTTTGATTTAATCAATTTAAGCTTCGGTAAGAATCACAGGGAACATTTCCCACAATAAGTTTCTTGAGCAGATCAAAGTTGTCAATATCAAAGAAAATAAGACTTGCTATGCTGGATTTGACCACACATCTATTGGTTCTTGCCTTGGGCAGCAGATTCATAGTTCAGAGAAAAATGAAACCCTTAAAGTACATTTTGCCAGCTGAGAATATGTGAAGAAACAGAAATTTGGAAAGACAGTGCAAAGTTTTGCTTTACCAGAATTATTTTTGAAGATTAATAAATGTTGTATCAATTCACTTCAGAAAGCTACACATTTTAGATCATTAAAATCACTAACAAATATTAAAAAAAAATCTCATCTCTTATACTGTCATCCATAGTATAGTGTCTGTGACTTGGTGAAACATAAATTCCATGGGTTAAACATATACATTGAAAATAAGATTTGATCCCTGTTTAAAGGGCACAGTTCTTTGATTGTACATCAACTTGTTCTGCCCTACTGCCCTTCTATCCAAATGATTGAACTAAAGAGGAAGGCGCTTCCACAGAGAAATAGATAAGAGTACCTGGGTGACAGAAAAAACCCTCTAATTTTTAAAGTGCAAAATAGTACTAAGTAAAAAAACCCCACAAATAAAGTGCAGGGAAACCCCTAACATCTGAAAGTCAATGTTCCATCTTTTGTCCTTCTTGTACTGAAATTACCTTGCTATAAATAAATAAAGAAGTAGACTCATTTTTTTGTTCCTCACTACAAAGCTTTTTATATCCAAGATCAAATTTTCTCTCTGCTGAAATGGATAAAGAGGAGGTAGGTTCATTATCACATCAGCTCTAACAAAATAAACTTTTCAACAAAGTAATGCTACTACAATTTAAAACTCTTCTTGCTGATGTAACAGGCTGCCAGGATTTGATTAGCAACAGCAAGGGCTGGGTTCAATTTCAAGGGGTCACATCAAATTGAGGCCCCATCTAAAAACCTGAGAAAATTAAATTAAACTGTCTGGGTGCTCAGTGAGCTGTACTTCTCCACTCTCAAATGATGAATCAACTGGCTTAATGAAACAGTAAGATGTTGAAAAGAGTGAAAAAAGAGGAAGACAGACATATAAACAGCACAGCAGACAACAGTTGGCTATCTCTTTGCTAAACACCCGAATATTTACTGCTTGTAAAATTTGGTGGCTGTATCACCTATTCTGATAGGTAGCCAGAGCTCAAGTAGGATCCAGCTGTCTCAGTCCTGTGAGCTGTGGCCTGGGGAGTAGTACTTTCTGTGCTTTACCAAGAGGTCAGATTGTACACAGCATCTGATGCCTTCATAATATATGTGAGACTAAAAGTCTGATAACTAGAACACTTTTTAAGAAGATGAGGAAGTGGATTTGAAAATTTGTAGGCAGAGGGAGAAATCAATCCCAAGTTCAGGATATTTGTTGATGCTATTCTATTATATAAAAGAAGCAGACACACCCTGCTTCTCCAGGTTTATAAGAAGTGAGGAAGGAACTCCACTAGGGAGAGATTAGGACTGTGGCTAATAGAGTCAGAAAAGTCAGGATCTCCTTTTCCCCGAGTAGTGCAGCCAGGCACTCCTCAGCCTTTTGCACTAGCTAGCATTCAGGAGCTCACAGAGAGCTCCTCACTGCATCTGTTCTTATAATCCAGGGTGTAAGGCACCAAACTTTCTTCGGGCATTACACGAGTAGAAAAAGCATCTAGTGCAGAGTCTGGATGCCACCTTGAGTGCCAGAAAACCAGAGGTTTACATTGCAAGGACTAGCATGAAATCCCTTTGTAGAACTAACCTTAGGTTCATATCATTTAGGGATTCCTAATACAAAACCCTTAAAAGAACTTCTAATCTTCTCATTCACTAGTGTATTGGACTCTTTCATCCAAAGGCATTGAACTCCATAGGCAATGACTAGCCCAGGGAGCTATGTATCTCCCTTATCAATGAAGATATGAAATGTTAATGAACATACATGTCAAATATCCTTTTGAAATCAGTAGGTCGTTGTGAAAAAAACAGCTCCCAGCCCACACCTCTAAAGAAAAGAAAACCAGTGCACCCTGAGTCATTCTGGTAACTAATCAAATATATCCCAGGTGCTATAGTAAGACCTATAGAGACATCTCTATTTAATAAGGTCATACATTGAAAAGTAATGTTAGCTTTTTCCTAGGTGGCAACTGTGTTTATCAAAGCCAATGTCTGCAGAGTCAGAAACTACTTTTATTCTGAAAAAGCAATTATTCAGTTATTCATTTGGTTCATGACTATATTTTATCACTAACATATTTGCCTGCATCCATTCTGATAGCTAGATTTGAAGTGCTGGAGCAGAATTCCCAATTCAAAGCATTGCCTAATCTTATCGTATCTTCAAAATTTTAATGATAAAGATTATTATATTACTAGAAATATAACAAATTGCCTCCAATCTGTGATACACTCAGAAAAATAAAGGTCTCACTGTTAAAGCAGTTTGATACTGGTTTCTTCTCTGACCTCTGTACAATGAAGCTTTTTTCATGGGAGTAAGGCCTGTCACTGGAAAGGGAAATTTTAATTTATGCTACATAGGCCCAATAAAGATTTTTATTATTGTCTATATGCCTTTGTCTATCAGATTAAAATATGACTTTTTTTTTTTTTTTCCCCTGAACTAGGATTGAGACACCTAGGAACAGATGACTGGACTACACTTTTTTACATCTATGCTAGAATTCCTTCACTTCTTTTATGGTCTATGAAGAGGCACAATGTAAAAGAGCATTTATATTTGATGTGGTTCTTATAATCCTAAAGAAGATGCCTAATGATACGATAGATGAATCACTTCTGAAAATATGACATTATCTAAGAAGAACATGTGCAAATTTTTTTTCTTGTGGTATGATTAAACAGGAGAGATGATAAGCAACCACTATGTATCTGTAAGAAAGGTATAGGAATTAAAATGGATTGTGAAACAAAAATTGTTTCAATACACAGCCCTAACACTAATTTTCAGCAAAACCTGCAAGAAAACCCCTGCTTTCACTTTGAATCTTTGGACTGGGTCTTTCTTACATCTCTATGATATTAATGAATTATCAAGTCAGGCCATTACTTGTAGAAGGTTCAGTAGAACATGAACAGTCACCTATGGGAATTCACAGACTGATCTTTAATGTGCTGTGCATGTTCTTGTGAAGATAAAATATTTGAAAAAGATAATTGAAAACAAAAACATTGAAAAAATATTCTACAGAGAAAATAAAAATTCTAAGATATTACTTTGTAAACAGGAGACATCTTCAGTTGGATGACAAAAGGCATATACAGGACTAAAACCACACATATAAATTTTAAGTTCAAATGTGTTATTGTCAGAAAAATTTGCTAGAATGTTTATACATGACTAAACAAATTATACTTCCCTAGGCTGGAATTAGGAGTACCAAGATTAGTTTTTGTAAAATGAAAAAATTATTTTTAAAGTTTGATGTTATGTCCAAATTACATCTTAAACAGTTGACTTCTAGGAAACCTAGAAGCTAAGAATATGTAAGAATGAGAAAGTTTTTATAGTCTTGATAGAATAATTTCTGATGGCATTACTAAAACATAATTTTACAGGTTATAACAATTATGTACTATTATTTTTCTTAACTTCTGGAGTACTAAGATATTTCTCTGAAGCATGCATACAAGTATCTTTCAAAGTATGCATCCTAACTTTGCCACTCTTCCTGTCCTGCTCTACTAGGAACAACTGTGATGTAGTGAGAAGTGGCTCAGATGTATACCCCAAGGTTTGTTTACATTCCTATATCCAGAACTTGATTCACAGGGAATAAACACAATGTTGACACCAAAGAGAAAAAAAAGAAGAAAAATTTTTAAAAAGGCAAGAGGAGAATTCTACACTCTTATACTACGATCTGAACACAAGTTGTGACTTGGGGAGAAAGTGAACACCCAAGTTTTCAAACTTTTTAGTATCAATTCACTGAGAATTCAGGGGCAATGGATAAAGTTCTGGAACAAAGGAAAAGGGGAAACAATCCTACCTTAAAAAAGGAGAAAAGGGAACGCCCTTTTTACAGATCTAGGCAGCTTATTTTTAATTCTTCAGTAAATAGGGAAATGAATAATAGTAATAATAATAAAAAATAACCTAGATGAAAATATAGAAAGCAGAAAAAAAGTAATCTTTTCTGGAATAAATAATGTTAAACCTCTACTTTCCTCACAGGGGAAGGTAGCAGGCCTTGTAGACAAAGGAGAAACAATATATATATAAAATTAAAATATATGTGAATATATGTATATATTTACTTCAGAAAGCTTTTGATACTGCTTTATGAGACATAAACTGACTGTGAAAACATGGATTAGGAAACAGAAAAAGAAAACTGAGCAGAAACCTGCACTAAGATCAAGATTATCAATGGCTCACTCCTAAAACTGAAGGATGTAGCAAATGAGTCTGTTTAGGTCCAGTAGGTCCTGAATAATACAGTAGTTCCACTAACAGTCTGGAAAATGGAATCAAGAGCTTGCTAATGACATCTACAGAGAGTAGCCGGCTCCATCTGGCTGTAAGCAGATTGGGGAACAGATTTTAAACTCAAAGTGACTGTGAAAAACAAGTTTCACTCCACTAAAGGCAGGTGCAAGTTCTACCTAGACAAGAATAATGAACTAAATGATCCTGGATGGGGAAGAATTGGAAGAGAGGGCAGACAGACAGGTCTGATCCAGAGGTGAAAAAGGTGAACATAAACTCTGATACTTAAACAGAAGTATAATCCATGAGATGTGTGAGGTAGCTTCTTATGAATCTATTGGAACTGTTGACAGAAGACATTATGCATCAAATGTGGCCAGCAGATTGGGAGAGTTGATTCTGCTCTCACCTGGAATACTGTGTCCAGGGAAGCCCTCCACACAAGAACGATATGGACCTCTTGGAGCTCATCTAGAGGAGGGCCACAAAAATGATCAAAGGGCTGGAGCACCTCTCCTGTGAGGACATGCTGAGAGAGTTGGGCTTGTTCATCTTGGAGAAGAGAAGGTTCTGTGAGGGACCTTATAGCAGCCTTCCAGTACCTGAAAGGTGCCTGTAAGAAAGGTAGGGAAGAACTGTTCATGAGAGTATGTAGCAATAGGACAAGGGACAATGGTTTTAAACTAGAAAAAGGTAGATTTAGATTGGATATTCGAAAAAAAAATCTTCAATATGAGGGTAGTAGATTGCTGGCACAGGTTGTCCTTGCTAACCTAACGCATTCTATGATTCTATGTTTAAAACAAAGATGGCAAGCAAAAATAGCTGAGGTATATTTGTTTATCTCACAATCATTAAGTATGACTTTTTTGACAGTCTGAGCTTCACTATTTTGGGAGAGGCATTTATTTCACTGTTTTAGAATACATGGGTCAAGTTCTTTGATTAGTATAAGCTTTTGTAATTCCATTGCCTTAACCTAGAACATAGAACAACATATTAGTTTTTCATTCCGTAGTGTTCCTTGCCTCTCAGTTGAATAAATAGAGACTCTCTAGTTACTTAGCATCAGGAAAAGCTCTATATAATTAAGATCCTTGTACATTTTTATTATAGCCAACCATATAAATTAAAGATACTTGGGTGTACATGCAAAAGGATCCATTGAACTATTTTTGTGATCTGGTAGCATAGAAGTATGTGATGCAACATCCTCCTAAGAGAGGAATTTCCATATGACTACCACTAAACTGGGGTAAACAACTTGCTCCTCTAGGACTTACAGAAGGGAACAAGAACATTAGGGACAGGTCTGTTTTACCTTGTGCAGAACCCCTGAGGATCTTGGTTCTTCAATTCAGATTTTGTCATGCCAATAAAATGTTATCGCTTGAGTTGAACTGAGCCATGGACTTTGCCTTCCATAAAGGATTAGATAAGTCTAGAGCATTTACAAAGACTCCCAGTGTGCTACTGGAGTCCAGCTGTGATGGAGATTTCCTAAATATTATGGAAGGACTGGAATTTGGGAGCAAGCCTGAGGCAGAAGCGGTAGGTTTTCTGTTATTAAGATTCAGTTTTAGTTCCTTTGCAATAGATTATTTCCTCTGATAATGCTTCAGCAGTGGAAAGAGTATGTGATAAAGTGTGTATATTCCCAGAACTACATTAATTTCCAAGCCTGGGCCTATGCACCCACATACGTACTCAGAATGAGAAAACGCATGCACAGACCCTCCCTGTTCTGCTTTCTGAATCTCAGACTTCACAGGAAAAGTTGCACACTGGACAGGGGTGACAGAATGATGCCTATTATAGGCATCATATATATATTGTCCTGCAGGACCAGCCCAATTTAAGTTTCCTTCCCTAAGAAGACTTACTAAAAAAGTTCCATTAATTTCCTCAGTGGAAAACTATGGTTACAAGCACACAACTTCAGTAAAAAACCCCCTTACTATTTATTAGTTATTAGTTATTTATGTCTCCCTAATTTCCATATGATTATAAAATTCTTGAGAGATAAAGAACAAATACACTGTCAGAGGCAATCAAAATGCTCAGAATCCAATACAGTAAATCTTAATGGGTGTGAAAAACATGAAACTTTGTACCACATAGAATATGTGGTAAAGTCAGCTGTCCTATTTTTTTTTTAATGCCTAAGATATCTGACACTTTATGCTGTGCACATGCTTTTTCAAAACAGTGATTGTGGCTTCCTCTGCACTGTTTATCCTCCTAATCTGACGGTTGTTCTGATCCTGTGAGGATTAGATTAATGAAATCACTCCTACGTTTCCCTATTATTTATGCAAACCAGCTGAATGATTCTAGGGATCAAACAAGAGAAAACACAGGGATTCAAATAAATACAACTACATGTTTCTCTGAAGGTCCTTTGCTGTGTGTTAAATTCTTCCCTGATTCTTCCAATTAGCACCAAACCAGGAAAGGCAAGAAGTGCTGTGATTTCTGTTTTTCTGTTATATTCCATTCATAGTCTGTCACTCATGTAACAGTGACTTCTCTGGAAATGGTTCCTTGGTCAAGACACCCATGAACTACACTACCAGGACATGATATAAGATCAATCTTTACTAATGTAAATGTGTAGATAATTAACTGATTATTCATGACCTACTTCAGTGAGGACTTTCCGGACACATTTCTTCATTAAGTGAATGGATTTATGGCTCATTTGGATTAGACATGTTACTCTATCCTTATTAAGCTGATTGTCTTCTGTCTGCCTCCCCTTTCTCCATGAATTCAGAAAAAACACATATACTTTTACATTTTAATTTATCTTTACTACCCCCCTTCTCCCTCTGTTAATCAGACAGATTCCCCTTCATTCTTTTTGTCTTTCTTACCATGGTCCATTTATATTTAAACAAGGTCTTTGAACCTTTGTACTCTTGTAATGTTTCCCATAAAGTGAATTTTTTTGCATCTCCACCTCACTACCTGCATCTTTCCTTGTTAATCGTCCCATTTTTTTACCTCCCACTCTTCTACTGTTTTTCTGTGTTATTTATTTCATTCACACCTACATTTCTTCATCTTTCTATAGAGCAATTTTAGCAGACAACTTTCAATGCAACCTGACATTTCATACTTCTCCAGTGACCAGGTTTTCAGTTCAGTTCCTGACTCTCCATATTATTCATGAACACTTATTTATTTAAAAGTTGTGTAGATGTGGTGCTTGGGGACATGGTTTAATTGACATGGTGGTATTGGACCGCCAGTTGGACTTGATGATCTAAGAGGTCTTTTCCAACCTTCAACATTCTTTGATTATAAGATTTTGTTCTTTGCACTTCTTTTGCTATCACAGATTGCATTTCTTTAGCTCCTATCTCTAATTAACTGAAACTACATATTTATTTATGCATTTTAAATCCTTTTCTTAATACATTTTTCCCCCTATATATTTATCCAATTAACAACCTGCTAATTAGAACGTTCTGACATCAGCTTATGCTTCCAACATGCTGTTACATATGAAAAATTTCTATTACCTTTCCTTATTTGAGTTTCAATCCTCTGAACTCTTGGTTTTTCTAACTGTTCTCTAATATATTTACATTACACCTTTAAGAATAAATTATGCAAACCAGCAGTGAATACTGCTGATAACAAAGATCAGTCATCCCTAATGACTGTCCGCATGCACATATTTTTGATTACTCAAGTTTTAGCCACTTCATTTGGGCTGTAACATAAGAATGTCATTATCTGACAACTGAGCTGACATCTGTGTGACACTTGTAAAGTAATATAATCAGGATACTGGGAGATAGGTGTATGTTCTGCATAGATGGTTAAGGCTGGTTCTTATATATGTTTATTACATAAATGCTTATAAACCTATAATCATTGAAGAGAAAAAGATGCCTCTAGTGAGGATTCAAAGCACCTAAGTTAGTTTTGGCTCTGAATCACCTATTAAATTGGATTTCTAAAATTAGTTTGGGTAAACACTATGAACAAGGTTTTCGGAAGACAATTGTACTCATGAACATTCAAGGAAGAATATTTAAAGGCCTTCAGGGAGAATCATAATTAGAAACTTACTAGATCTGAAGGACTATGAGAATATTTGCCCAAAGAAAGAGATGTTACTAAAGACCATCTTTTTTTCTTAGGACATCCTACTCCTAGTAATGGATGTCAAAAAATTAAAAGCAGTCTTCATACAAACCTTCTCCAACACCCTTGAGTGAAAATATAAAATTAAATATTTAATGCTATCAAAGTTCATGAGTTTAAGAAATCTTAATTAATGTCAGCAGAAAACTTTCCAACAGAAAAATGTCAACACTTTCATTCATCTCTCTTGAATCGATCTCATACTCATACAGGAAATGTCAGTATATCTAAATATAAATGTATAAATATTGACAGTTTTCAGAGCGTTTTTTTTTTCATCCTACACCTAATGAAGGTGAATGAAAGTGAGCCATGAGTCCTAAGCTAGCCTAGAGCAGCTTTCTCATCTCTGATGTGTAACTTGACGAAGCTCTTATGTTTGCAGAATGTGTCAGAATAATCTTCTCATGAATTCAAGTATATTAAAGAATGGTAAGTGTTCCAAATTTTAAAATACCCTGATGATACTTGTGATATGAGTGCTGAACAAGGATACCACTAATAAATACACATCCAATGCTATTATTAGTAAACAGTTCTTTAAAATAAAATATGATACATATGTCTAATTAGCACTTCAAAAAGTGATGAGCGCATTTAAAATTGAAATATAATTGATGTTATTATTCTCCAAAGCATGATGAATACTTGTCCTTTAATTATTTTGCTATTTCCATCCATGTACCACCCCTTTACAAGAAAGAGTGCCTGATGAGAAAAAGTGGAAATTGTTGCTTGAAATTTACTGACACATAGTGAGAAAGCAAAAACTTCTCATGATTCAAAGATAAGCAGGCAACTTTCACAGCAAAACTCACAGCTTCACAATTTTTTGTCATTTGATATAAAACTTTTCTCCCGCAGACAACTGCTCAGGTCAGAACCTCTTAAAAAATGTTTCTGACCTTGAGGCTGCAGAGCGGAGCCTGAAGAGCAGAGGGCCTGGATGTACCTTAAAGGTTCAAAATTAAAAAGCCAAGACAAAGGATCCTGAATTTATTTGCTCTTTATCATTCTAAGTTAATCCTCTCTGACTGGTGTTAACACAGCAGATCTATGTCCCCTAAAGCATAACCACTGACAGTGACACTGTATCTGGCTGCACGGCTTCAATCTTAAATCTGGACACATACAGTCAGACTTTGAAATGGACTAAATGCCTGCTTGAGAATTTGAGGAAAACAGCGTTCCCAGTTAAACACTGCAGGCCATTTAGAATATGGGGACAGGAAAGTATGCTCTGTATGAGCAGAAGAATGAGCTGGATAGGGAATGGCAAGAGCCTTGCCTTTTGCTCTTGCTGACAAGTAGAGCCATCTGTGTTGAGCAGGTTCAGGCAGTGCGCTGGTAGGGTTTAATAGCCCAATAACCTTTAAAAGGGATTATTTCTTTAAATAACACTTTCAATCATTCCCTCAGTTACCTTCTGGTTATAGTGTAGGTATTCATAGTGGGTGGGGTGTGGGGCAGTGGATATTGTTTACATTATGTAAATTCTGACAGTCTGTGCTTTGTTTCCAAATATCGCCATGTTTTGTTTGATGTCTTTCAGACACATTCAGTGCAAAGATGTTATGTAAAAGAAAAGATGTTTAAATTTAGTCTGAGTGAAATGGGTTTTGGAAAGCTATGTTGACATGCATATTATTCGTGTTTAGAAATGACTTTAATTTTAATAGACTTCCTAGATATTACATTAGTAAAAGGTAATACTGAAGTGACATAATAATGTCACTTTGTCAAGTTTCAGAAAAAAATGGAAGCAGTCTGTTTCCCAAGACTAACTTTTGAACACACAGGTACTACTTAGCTGTGCAACTATTGCTGTGTATTTTTTCTTAAACTCTTGACTTAATATTTATTAAAGGAATAATACTGAAGGTCTAAAAAGCTTGAAGATCATTTATTTTGGAGTAGTCATTCAGTAAAATGCTGCTAAAGTCGTCCACTTTCAGTTTCACACTTATAAATGGCCATATTCTGTATGATTTTAAAGTTAGAACAATGGTCTTCCTCACTCACATTTGTTCTTATTCTTCTCTCTTTTACTATCTCTTTATATGTATGCTTATATTGGTATCACATGCAAATATATTGTAGGCATGTGATATATGTATGTATGCATATATACATATGCATGGATATGTGCATATATTAGTATACACATATGCGTATGTATCCTACATATGGAAGATGCTTAACTAAAAGTCAAGACAAAAATAGCAAATGCAGAATAAATATATCAAATAATGAAAGGTATTGTGCAGCAGGTGACAGTGGGTTAGACTATCAGCTTATAAATGATGTGTTGTATATGAATCCTTTAATATTTCTAAACTCACAGCAGGCACATCCTCTGGTCTATTGCAGAAAGTTTTATTGATTCACAGAGGAATAGCAAATTCTACCTGAGGCAGCAGTTCTTCCAAAAATGTTGTTGGTATCAGAAGAAAATAAAGAAAATATTATTGTTAGATATGATTTGTGATACTGTTCTTCTCATGTGCTGAGTATTAACATATTTTAAAGGAACAGATCTTTAGTGTCCATACAAAAGATATAAGGAACACTTCTTCTTGTAACAAAATCAGTCTTGAAAATTTCAGATTTCACAGTCCACTAACCTGCTATTAAAGATCAACGACAGGATTTCTTTCAGAAATGAACTTTGCATTGTGCAAGAAGTTAGCTGTGATACCAGAAGAGAGAAGAGGAAAAAACCCCACCCAAAACAGCAACAAAAAAAAAATCCCCACAACACAATTCTTATCAAAGTCCATGCTATTAAAGAAATGAAATTGCAGCTATACAAAGCTGAAGATACCAATTATGTGTAATGGTGCAGAACCAGGTTACATCAGCATTTGAGTTTCAGGCAGTTCACATTCCATTTTACCTGCATTTGCAGAAAGTTGAGCCAGTGTCAACTCCCACTTAGGATGCAGTTGATCAGTGTTACAGAAAGTCAAACTGACAGTTAAGAGGAAACAAAAGGTTCTGGGTCATGTCTCTGCTGGGTTTTAATTCATACTCATTAGGAAAAATAATATAACAGAGTGCAAGTTAGATTCTCAAACTGAACAGCATACATATGTATGGAATACAGTTAAATTGTTTGGTTGGTTGGATGGATGAAAGGTAAATAAAAGAATTTTTTGATTAATTTGAGTAAGAAGTGTGTTCTCTGCCTGTTCAAATAAGTAACGCATTGTCTGGGCTAGGTGAACAAAGCATGAGAATACCATGAGGTGTGCTGTCTCTTTTAACTGTGTTCATTTCAGAGGGAGCAATAAACATTAGGATGCTTTAATTCATTTTATTTCAATGGGAGTAATAAACATTAGAGGCCCTTTAGTACCCCTTTCTGAAATGTCCCACTTGACTAATTTTGGTCTAATTTTGAAAGGAAAGACAGGATACAAGAATAATTTAACTCTTTGCCTGGCAAACCATTCATTTTTAAGTTGTTGCCTTAAAAGAAAGGACTAGTAATTGCTGTTCTAGCTATGGCACTGTGGCACCAAAGGTCTCTGCCAGTGCAGACTGAAGAACTCTCTTGAAGAATACAGCACACAAGGGATACTTCCTCAGCTATATAAGTAGCCAGTTTCATAGATCTTAAAATGTTCTGCACATCCACAGATCAGATGCAAGGCTACATACATTTTAAAATTAGGACTTTTACATTTTACAATTTTTTAAAAATTTCTTTTATAAAAGAAATTACAGTGTCTGATATTGAGAGGATCTATTTTGAAAATATGAGATTTTTCTTCCTATTCTCTTTGTAGGCAGTTGTCGTGTATTGACCCTGGCCAGCAGTTAAGCACCCACACAGCTGCTCTCTTGCTCCCCACCTCCAGTGGGACAGGTGAGAAAATCAGAAGAGCAAAAGTGAGAAAACTCAGGGGTTGATATGAAGGCAGTTTAATAAGTGAGGCAAAGAGATTAAAAAAAAAAAAAAGCAAGCGATGTGAAGATACTCACCCCCTCCTACAAGCAGACTGATGCACAGCCAGTCTCATAGCAACTGCTACTTTGGAAGACATTCCCCCACTCCCACCTCAGCTTTTATTGCTGAGCATGATACCACGTGATATGGCATAGTTCTTTGGACAATTTGGATCAACTGTCCTGACTGTGCCCTCTCCCAGCTTTTTGCCTATTTGTTGAGGGGAGGGAAGAGACAGACAGACAAACAAGCAAACAAAGGGACTCTCAAGTACTATAATTTATGAAAAGTTTACTGTTTAAAATTATAATAACTAATCCCACTAGGAAAACAACAACCAAGCAAAAAAAAACCCAGACAACAAGAAACTGAATCAAACTCTCCTGATAACTTTTTCCAGATAACTTCATCAACAATGTGCAAGAGTTTCCTTGCTTTAGTTATCTAGTGGTAAGAGATCCTGATAAAGATAGTAAAATTCTCATAGTAATGGATATTTCTATTTTGCTTCGTTCTATGTTACTTTTAAAAAAAAAAGCTTCTCCAGTTGACAGATATTTGGTTATGGAGTAATTTGAGCTCCTGGTGAAGTTAATGGTTAAATTTTGGGTACTGCAACAGTACTATGACCTAGTATGCTAAAATTTAAGAATGTTACTATATTGTTTCTATTGTCAAAAAAGCCAAACAGTCCTTCTATCTTTTTACATAACTGATATGGCGTTTCTTATTTAATAAAAAGTACTTAATAGATATGTGTCTGGTTGAGTTAATCTCCTCAAAGCTAACAGTAACGTATCTTCTCACGAGCTTCCCTTGAATCAGTTTTTAACCTCCCGTCCTTTTATTCCTTATTTTAAGTTCACAGTGTATTAATATTACTTGGTTAAACACATCCTATCTATTTATCTATAGATTAATTCAATCCATATGGTGTCTATTAACATAATGTCTCAGCACATGACAATATTACACAAACGTTACCTTTAAAATTTTCTTGCAAGAGGTCAACTAAGAACAATATCCTACTTCTACTTTTTTTCTTCTAGGTCAGGAATTTTTGACCAGTTCTACAGACAGCTGCAAATGTCTGTATCTGAGAAATGTAGTTTTTTCACTTATGTTTGAGAATGTTCAGTAACATTTTCAGTAATTTTTCAGTATAAGTATACATTTTGATTATATTCCTTCAATATATGTGTATGCTCACTCTCTTGATTTGACTGCTGAACTTGAGCTTCTGAATTCTAGTAAAATAGATGAAATCACATTGGTATATATTAGTATATATAACATCTCTAGACAAACATTTTAACTCAAGTATACTGTGTATCCTTAGGTAGAAGAATAAATACCTTGGTATGATGTGATAAACTGTTTAATAAAAAGAAAATAATAATGAAACCCTTCTTTTCAGTCCTGGCTGCTATGCTGCCATACATTTTATTGGTCTGAAAGGTAGAATTCTTGGCAGAGAAATTGTCCCATGGGCCACGTAAAGGGCACATGGTATAATTCAGCCTGATGTAACTATAAGTGACCAGAATAGAGTCCAAAAGGTCTGCTCGATTCAATATCTGATTTATGTTTTCTGCCAGGGTGAGGGGGTTTGGGAACTGATCCAGACAGAAGGTAAGCTTCGTGCTACAGCTGGAACTGTCCAGGTGAGAGAGGGTACATGGAGCAGGAGTGTTTTCTGGTGATTAATTCAACCAACACTATTCTCTTTATGGAAAGAGATTTATTTTAAAAATTCTTTAGTTAACCGTATGTCTTAGACACTTATAGGTATGCACAGTATCTGTTATCTTTTGATTGAAAGTGTATTTTTCTTTTGTACCATTTATCTGTGGAATTCCTTATAAAAGTGAGGGGGAGGTCAAGTCTGTTGAAAGTGCAGTTAATCATGGACTATGCAAATAAGGTTAAATGGATGGGAATTTTGTTAGGGTTTTTTTTTACATGCTAGCAGTGGAAATTACACCATTGATCTGATTTTACTGGACTTGATTATCAGATTCTCACCTCATTCTTCAACTGTCCCTGGTTTCTGTGTAGTTCTATATGTGGTATCCAAATAGATATAGACATCCAGAATGTATGTGCTTCATAACATATCTAATATAGACCTTAAACAGTTTCAATTTATAACAACTAGTGATCAAAAAAAAAAAAAAAAAGAAAAATATTTTGATATTTCCTGAAAATCAAAAGATGGCTTTTCCTCACAGTACCTTAGTTACAGACATATGTTTGTACATATACAGAGAGAGAGGTAGAAATGAGTGCTGCAACATCTTTTTGTTACCATTTAATCAGAGGACATGCCTGAACTTGAAATAAGAACATTATTTTTTATGGAAAACATTCAACTTCTACTTTTGACTGATTTTATAGCTGGGTGAACCAAAAATTCAAACCTGATGGGGAATACAGATTATTCTAGAAACTGCACTTTTCATTATTTTAGACAGAACTAAGAGAATTTCTGATCTGATCCATCGAACTTGTTATTTCTTAGTACTTCCCAGAAAGAAATTTTTATATCCACAGAAATTTCCTGTAACTATTATTCTAGACAGAAAAATAGCATTTTTGAAACAGAAACTGATTATTAAAGTTGCCAAAAGGTAAAGCCCTTTTAAAGTAATTCTTTCCTGTAGCAAACATATCTCTATTTGAATCATGTATAAACTGTATTCTTGTAGAAATATTTAATAATATACAAAATACAAAAATTTTTGGTTCATGAATTTTCAGTGAATCAGTGTATCTCGACAGCAAGTATATGGCATTGAATACTATATCCTTAGACTAAATATTAATCGGATTAATTTCATATTTAGAAAAAACCAGTAAGCTTGACAAATAAGGAGGTGTTTGAAAATCAAGAGAAAGACTTCAATACTTTTTCCTGGAAAAATCAGTTTGGATGGAAATTTTCCAGCAGGCTATTCTGATCAATAATATTTTATTGGAAGACACTCAAAAATTATTGCATGCTGCCAATCATTTTATTTTTAACATGGTGTTTATCCATGTATTTTTGAGATTCATTTTATTTGTAAGGGACTGAAATGACAATGCTTGGATCTTTTTTCAGTTGTGTATCAAGGTTAGTGTAAGTAGAGAGGGTAGACTGATTTTGTTTAGGTTTTGGGGGTAACTTGGGATTTTTGTTTGTTTGCTTGTTTGTTTTTTGTTTTTTGTTTTAATTTTTCCCAACTTCTATTTTTGTTGTTAATGGGTTATCTCAAAAAAATCCCAACAAACCAACCTGTTTGGATTCCTCAAATAAATCAAGATTTCTCGAACTTTCTCAAAGTTTTGAACAGTTATTGTGCGTCCTGTCATCTTGAGCTGTGAACTGTGCTGTAAAACAATTGGTTCAAAGAGTTTCCAAGACCAACTCTTTACTACAAAAAGTTCTAAAACTCCTATTAATTGATAAAGCTAAGTATGACATAACATCTTTCTTTTCCGTTTCATGATGGTATTTTACCATGAGAAATGTCAGCTTGCATTTAAATGTGACAGATATCTTAAAAATTCCTGTGATTTCTTGGTGCTTTTTGGGTCTGCAAACATCAACATAACAGAATGATCCATTCTACTTCTCTTAATTCCTTTTTTGTAGCCATTCCAGTGGAGACTTACTAATGTGTAATAGCAGTGGACCATGTTGAACTTTTGCTTTAGGAGTCTGACAACCAGAGGGTTAATTAGCTTTGCCAGACATTTGTGCATTTGCTATTTTTTTAAAGCAGTGAAGAAGAACTAAAAGAATACTATTTAAATTTTGCAATAAACATACCTAATGGAGTTTTAAATGGTATTTAAATTATGTCTAAGTAGATCTCTAAACTCATTTAGCAAACAAATGACTACTAATGCTTCAGATAAAAAGACTGCTGTATTGGGTAATGATCTTTGAAAGGAAAGTAATGCAGGTCGATAGAAAATTCTCTATCATATTAGGTAACAATTTATATTTTATCTTAAACATTTTGAGGTTGTACTGCTTATTGCGTACTATCTTGATGGAGAAATAGAAGCTGTAGAAAACATTGTGTAGGCTTCACAGCAAGAAACTGCACTGCTGATTATGTTTCTAGCAGGGGAAAATAATGTGCACAGGTCTGTTCAGGAGTCCTGTTTCATTAAATGCTTCACTAAAATAAAAAATTAATAATAGTAATTTTGTGGATAGACTCATGCAGCTGGAGATGGCATTAACACTTGCTCTGTGTAAATGTTTCTAGAAGGATTATAAGACACATTGTCTTGATTTTGTATGATTGTAGTATTTTGCTTTCTTGCCTTCCAAAAGAGTTACAGAAATAAGAGCTTAGAAAATTGTTCATAAGTCATTGATTATGATGAGGAAATATGAAGATTTTTACCAGTTTCATCCACCTATCCAGATAAATACCCGAGACGTAATTAGTTTTATCTAACTTTATCCTTCTGGAAATTATTTAGCTAAATCCTACTCAGTGTTAACTATTGACAATAGAGGTATCTAAATCAGAGCTAGGTGATACAATCTTTCTACGTAGTCAGTACAAATCTAACCAGAACTCTCATTGGATGGATTGTATACCCTTAACTGTTAGCAGGTACAGGTTTCTTTCCAGTGGGTACAAATGAAAGCTTGATAACCTCCTTAAAGTTGATGCCTGAGTTCTGGGCGAAGGTGAATTTTAACACAAACTATTAGCCACAGCAGGGGGAGTCTCTTAGTGGAACAGACAGAATCATTTCACTAGCTCCTTTGTAAGTGCTAATAAAGGCAAAAACCAAATTAGTTGGTACACTAAAGAAGAGAGTATACTAATTAGCATACAGTTTATTATATACTTGACTAACAGTTCCAGTAGTGCACAAACAATTTTGCTTAAATAGGAAAAAATTTACCACATCAACACCATTAATAGAGGTTCAGAGAAGATATTAAAGCAATATTCACCTTTTCTAAATGTTACTTTTTTCGGATTTGTATCACTTTGTGAGCTTGTTATATAAAAATTCTCAGAGAGAGAACCCTAATCACAATTCTTAGAAAAGCATACATATTTAGGTGGCTTTCTTTTTTTTCCTTCCATGTACTTTTTATAATTGCATTTGCAAACATGGTAACTATGGTTGCAAATAGCAAGTTAAGCATTCCTGTCATGACCTTTATTTGTTATCTTCTGCTAAATTTATTGCAGTTCACCAGCAAATTTCTCTATATGCTTTTGCTGTCTCTTTCCTCCTCCTCAGACACCTTCTCTCTGCCAAAAAGAAGGAACAACAGCGTGCCTTCGCACAACCATATGGGCAATCATTTACACAAACACTGCCATGCATAGACTAGATGATAGCTGTACATCATTCTCCTTTCCACTACTCTCCTTTAAACTGTGAAACACTTAAATAAATTCTTGTTCACCTTAACTGGTTACCATACTAGGAAAGTTACCATGAAAAGGTCAGGTTTACATTTTTGCTTATATTTTTTGTGAAAAATGAAGAAGCTGATAAAGATTTTTTTATGATACTTTCCTTCATGTTATCTGACATGCAGAAAATGGAGGAATATATCTGTTATATGTGTGAAAGTGAGTTCTTATGAATGTAACACTGGCAAAACATGAAAAGAGTAGAAAAGAACAAGCGACAGAACGTGTTTGTAAAGGAGCAATGAGTTCTACTGTAATAGAAGAGAAGAATTTAGTAGATGTATTCCAGAGAGATCTGCTAATATCCCTTAGTAGAGCAATAATACTCATCCCCCCAGGGGAGTACAGTTTATTCTATGGAGGCTGATCAGATGAGAGTATTGCTATCTACAGCACACCACAAGCAGATAGGTGTGAGGTGAAATATGCCTTTGGCATCAGGACTTCAGGTTGAAGTGTGAAGCAAGTGGGCAAATATTGCCAACAAATTACAAGCAAAACAGAAGTGTCTTGGAAATGGCACTTGCTCCTGAGCTCAGGTGAAGGGAGACATTCCTTTTGTACACTTTTGTGTTGCAGAAGGCACGTATTACCAATGCAAGAGCTTGGCAGGAGTAATTGCCAAAGAAGAGAAAAGGCTGTGCCTGAAGTCTGCAAGGACACAGGACTGAAAGTGAATTTTTAAGAGGTAACAAAATTCACACTGAAAACCCAAAGGAAGAATAATATCTGATTACATTTGAAAACTGCAAACTGTGATGTTTCTTGGGAGTACAGTCTACAGCAGCAAGGCGACGTCACAACAAATGTTCCCCAGAGTGCTGAATCTCTGTTTTGCTGTCTGCATTTGGTGTGAGGAACATGCTGAAAAGCAATCAGGGAGCTGAGCTAAAGCTGCCTTTGGCTGGAATGCCTGGATGTTTAACTTATGCATATTTTTTAAAGTGTGTCAAAATATGTCAAAATACAAAGCACAGCAGTACAGCTCAGCCATATGCGAGTGGTCATGAAACTGGAAAAATGGATGCTCTGTTTTGTCCTTTACAAAGGGAATGCTACTCTGCTGCTTTTGTTGCCAGCCCTTCCAGCTCACATACTTTTGCAGCAGACACTCACTTGTGCTCTCTAGTTTCAGACACATTAGGCAAAATGCTGCCCTGCTGAAAGTAACAGGAGTGTAACTATTGATTTCAGTGGCATTCTCTAAATTGGTTGACCAAAGACTCCTTCTGTGTGCTGGGTAGAGCCGTTCGTACTGACTGCTTGCTGACCCTTTTTCCCAGCCAGTAAAACCCAGGTGTGCTACTAGACCCTCCTTTCTTAGGCATACTTTTTTTTTATAAATAAATTCCATATATGAAGTCATTGCACTGCTTGGGCAGGTCTCCTATTTTCTGCTTGGTCAAGGTGTGATCAATGGGGTTAGAATTTTGCTATGGGATTAAATCCTATAAGTGTCTGTCTCCAGGCACTTGCAGTGCACAGACAGACTTGCATTGTCTGATTCTGTGGCTATTTTCTATGCAATTTTCTAATCTCTTTTTAATTCGCGCAAAGAAAATACCAGTTCGCTATAAGAAGAAAACATTTCTCCCACAAAAAGGATGTGAAAAACTGAAACAAAAGCTTTATGTTTTCTTCCATTTACTGGCATGACAATCTCACCTCTGAGATGCTGCATTGCCACTTCTTTTAAATCTGGGTCAATGCGCACCTTCTCTGGCCAGGCACCTGACAACATACCTCATACTCCTTTGGCAAAAAGACCCATGCTGTACCTGAAAGCAAGAGTAGACTAGAATAGAAAGAATGATGGATAAGTTGAAGGAGATTTTCAGACTTACAAGCCTGAAGGGGAAATGAGAAAAGTCAAAACAGCATTTGTGAAATGAGGTAAAGACAGTGATGTAAACATGTTTTTCACATCTTTTACAAGGTGCAGGACTGAAAAAATACAGAACTATTTTGTAGCTATAATGCTTGGGCCCGGCAGAGGCAGCCCAGTATAGGATTTTATTTTTCCAGGTTAAGTGGCCTAGAAAAAATAAGCTTTGGAATCAGGAAAAGGAAAGGTCCCAGATTATTAGAAGACTGAGAAAGTATACATGGCTAGTTTCACCTGGAAAAGATTGAAAATGCTGTCCCTGACATATATGAGGTGTACTCAATGTATTTTCAAAAGACAGGGACTTAAGCAATATATTTTTAAAACAAGACTTGTAAAAGATTCTCAAGATAGTCTTCATAGTGTGAATAAATCACTTTGGATCTTTATATTATATTCCATGATGATCATTATTTATTTTATTGTTTCCACTCAGAAAAGTTAAATGTATTGGAATAGATTCCTCCTGCTGTGTTTGGCTCCTTTGAATTGTTGGACAGGTCTGAAAAGAAACTGGAAGCTGGCTGCTGTTGCCCATTCAAGATTTTCCCTGAGGTGCAAAGAAAGGAAAATTTTAGAAAAGATTGCTCGTACATTTCCATGTTAACTTAGTGATTATGTTAGGAGTAGCAAAAGTCTTGCCTGTTCCCATGATGAGGGCCTTCTCTTCTTAAGAGCTAAGGAGTCTGCTCTGAAGGAGTCAGCTGGGTCACCAGTAGATTTCCTTACTCAGGCATTAGCCTGTGAGGACCAGATGTCATATTACATGCAAAAGGGTAGGATGAAAAGATTAAATTAAACATGTACAAATCAATAGGGAAAATTATATGTTAATGATTTCAACCCTGACTGTTTCTAAGATTACTTGGTTTTATTTTCATAAAGTAAGATATTTTTGAGCTGAATAGTGCACATGCGGTTAGAATAAGGAGTCTTATATCAAGTTGTTCTGCACTGCATAAGAACTAAGAAAAAAACAAAATGCGAAATGAAATGGATCAGTGCCACAGTTGTGGCAGTCACTATAAATGTTCTTTTAAAAATGTCTTTGCATATTTTAAAATAATATCGGAATATGGACAGAAATGGCATTAAATATGGATGAGCAACAAAAAATGAAACCTAAATCAACTCCCCTGGTATCTCATGCACCTCTTACTAGTATATCTGTTTTCCTTTAGAATAAAAAAAAAATTCTTGCCATATCACGTTGCAGCCCTTTAAAAATGGAATTAATAATTTTAAAGAAGGTATTAATTTGAATGTATTTGTTATGTTAGCCTAAAAATCAGTCATTAAAAGTTGGACAAAAATGCTTCTCCTGAAAGATGTATGGTTAGGATGTTCAGGTTCTTCATGAAGGAGAAGTTGGTATACAGTATGGCAGTGACTCCAGTAAAAAATTACAATACCTTCAACATAATGGAAAAGGCCTAATTCAATGACCAAACATCCAATGAGCAGACAAATAAGAGGTAATTTGGCCCCAAGAATAAAATTAATTTCCATTCTTCAGTTTAAATACTTAGCCAAGCTAAGTGATAATTGCCTGGGTGTTGTGTCTATATATCAATATACCTTATTTGATGCTGAGCTACATTTAAAATTGTTAAGAATTCTATGGGTTTATTTTTGCTTTTCAAATAATAAATGTGTGTGAAAACGGCTCCATCTATCATAACAACTAGTTCCAAATAGAAAATAATATGGCAGAAGTAAAGCTTGGTTATCTATCATGGACAAACAAAACTTTGAAGCCAGGCATTGCAAAATTGTCGCTACATTAGGGAATAGTTTTCTTTAGAACTATACCAAGAATTTAAATAATGAGAAAAAGCCAAAGTTATCAGTATATTTTCCTTCTTTGCATTTCTAACACGCATTTCACAGAAGTGCTTGGCTATTATGAGCAGGCCAAGAGGTGAGCTCTCTTCTGCATCATGGGAAGGGGAATTTTGCAGCATTTAAATCTAATTTTTAATAAAAC
>VZTU01013772.1:4577-21536 GCA_013400835.1 Zapornia atra
GGGGCAGCGCCGGGCAGGGCCGCTGTGCGGGGCGCGGGGGCTCCGGTCTGAGGTGTGGGGAGGTGGCTCTGGCTCTCGGCGTGATCAGGCACCTCGGATCTCTCCCAGCCCCTCGGATTGATGCCGTGTGTCTCCTCCTGCAGCACCAGCCCGGGTGAGGGGCTCCAGCTTTTGACTGGGGGTGCCTTCCTGGGAGCCTGGGTGGCGTGAGGAGGCTGAGGCGAGGGTGTGGTGAGGGGAAACCCCAAACCCCCGCATCTCCCTGCGAAGCAAGCCGTGGTTCTGTGGGTAGAGGAGGAGTAGAGCCTGCCTGCTGCCTGCTGCCAGACATGGGCTCCACGGGGAGTTGGATACGCAGTGATTTGAGAAACCAACTTGCTGCCACAACATTGAATTTTAAAAAGAGCCTTTACTGAGGCTGTCCTGAAGCCCTGTGTTTTGGGGTGTAATCCACTTCTGTAAAAAACCCAGCCATGATCCCTGGAGAGCTGCATTGAGAGGGACATCTGGGCATGAGGTAACCAGCTGAGGTTGATGTTTAAGGCTGAGCTGCCATTTAAGAGTTTGCAGCTCCAAGCTGCTCATGCCAAGAATTTCCTCCACCTGTATCGTGCACAGCTGATGTGGCTGACTGATGTTCAGCTGCTTTTTGGGCTAGCTCAGTGAATCCATGCGTGCCACTCACAACCTGCTGCTCTTGGGAAGCACCTCCTGGGCTGCTTGGTTATACCACCACAAACACAAGAACCTTTCGCTCCGAAGACTGGGCCTGCTTTAGTTGGGATGGAGGAAGGCTTGTTGGTGTGCTTAGAAGTGCTGCTTGGCAAAAGGAGCCTCACCCCAAAGTAGTTCAGACTACCACTTTGAACGTGCGTGCTCACGTTCCTGGAAGTTCCTCCTTAAGATTTCCCTTTGCTTCTTGTTTTCCAAACAAAACGCCCTTGTTCTGGGCTGGTTTGAGCATTCAGGGTGTCACTTCTGTTCTTTTATAATTTGAAGCTTGATTAGTTTTGGAGTAAGCTTGTTCCTGCCCTGAGAAGTAGGCTTCCTAGGTGGGGAGGGGCGATGTTCAGCCTAGGAAGAAATGAAAAATAAATGAAGCTTAAAAAAAACCCAACCCCAAAATAGGCCCAAAGTGAAATGTTGCTTAATTGCTCTGAAATCCATCTGGTGTTCTGGGTGGTAATGACAGAATAGAGTGTGTCATGCCGTGACATCCCACTTAGGGATTATATAGATTTGAGTAAAACTTGCCTCTGTGGTATTACAGCTGGATATCCTGATGATTCAAAAGTGCTGGGGTTATTTCAGATACAGAGATCTTAAAATAAACCCACCCAGACCCTTTCTGTGCTCAGTTCTCATACATCCATGCTTAGGTGCTAAGTGTCTAAAATACAACCTCACCCTATTTTTACAGCTTACTGTGATAATCTTCAGGCTGGGCCAGCATATCCTCCCTAGGGGTGTTGGGAGCTGGTGGAGCAGCCTGTGCTGTCCTAGTGGCTTTGATGGGGCTGCATGGTGCCTTAGGAACTGTCAACTTGGACAGCGGCCTGGTTAGCACAATTCTCTGAGAGTCACAGTCCTGCTGGAGGTGGTAGTGCAGCTGTTCCCTGGTTGGGCTCCCCTGGGAAGGAGGAGGGGAGCAGAGGTGGTGTATTGTAGGTTGGGGTAGTTAAACAACATGTATGCTGAGTGATTGCAGGTGATGGTCTCTGCACGTGGTCGTGGTTCAGGGAGGAGGTGTCTGAGCACGACAGAGCTGTAGGTTCAGGTGTGTTTCTAGGAGAGTCTGACAAGTGCAGCAGTTTGAGTAAATCACAGAGTCCCAGGGGTGGGAAGGGCCCTCCAGAGCCCATGGGGTCCAACCCCCTGCCAAAGCAGGGTCCCTGGGACAGGGCACACAGGGCGGTGTCCAGACGGGGCTGGAATCTCTCCAGAGAAGGAGACTCCACACCCCCTGGGCAGCCTGGCCCAGGGCTCCCTCACCCTCACTGGGGAAAAGCTCTTCCTGTGCTCTAACTTGCAGCCATTGCCCCTTGTCCTGTCCCCACAGACACTGAAAAGGGGCTGCCCATGTCCCCTGCAGCCCATCCTTCAGATATTGAGAGACATTCATAAGGTCCCCCCTGAGTCTGCTTCTCTCCAGGCTGAACAGCCCCAGCTCACCCAGCCTTTCCTCCCAGGGGAGATGCTCCAGGCCCTTCAGCATCCCCAGAGCTCCTCTGGACTCTCTCCAGGAGATCCCTGTCTGTTTGATCCCAGGGAGCCCAGCCCTGGACACAACACTCCAGGAGGGGCCTGCCCAGGGCAAAGCAGAGGGGGAGGATCCCCTCCTGTGACCTGCTGCCCACACTCCTCCTGATGCCCCCAGGATCCCATTGTCTCTCTCAGCCCCAGGGCACACTGCTGGCTCATGGCCACCCTGTCACCCACCAGCACCCCCAAAAGCCATAGCAGCAGACAATGGATACCTCACATAGCAACTAGGAGCAAGCACACGTTTTTTACATGACAGCCCTGTTTGTGGATAAATAGTGGAAGTGGATGTGCAGGGTTTCAGTGAAGGTTCATCTGTCCTGTGAAGTATCTGCAGCCCTGAGAAGATCAGCTGTTTTCTAGGTTGAGGGGGCTCCAGGCCCTGCAGAAATTGTCTGCCTACCCTGGACCTCTGTGCCATGAGCTCCTTACTGCTTGCTGCTGAATCAGCCATGAAGAAGATGGAATGGCCTTAAGGTGTTTTGATGTCAAGGCTCACAAATACCACACTGGGGACCCTGCCTCAGAGCTCCACAATAACAACACAGCCAAGGTCAACACCTTGATTAGGCCCAGAGGAAGAGGGAAGGTTGGGATTTTTTGTCTTTTTCCAGATCTGCTTCATGGAGCACAACACTAATGAGATTAGAAACATCTGAACCTTATCAGCTGTGAGCTGCATGGGTGTGATAACTAGGGTTGTTAACTGGCCAGCAAATGTGGCCCAGAAAGGAGCAGGGCACGTGGTGATGCACCCCTGTGTGTGCTCTAGCCTGGGAGCTCTGCAGCTTGGCCACAGTCTGAGGAGTTTCTTTGGCTGCTGTTCCCAGGCATCTCTCTTCTGAGCTCATCCTTTCTTTTCTTGGATGCCCAATAACTTGTACCTGCAGTGTCCCAGTGCTTGACTCCTGGGCTTGTGTTGTGGAGGGCTTCTCCTGGGGGTTATTTTGAGCCTGCCTCCTGCTTCCTTCAGCTGGTGTCTCAGTCATTGCACTGGCAGGGTACAGCAAGTAAATGATCATTGTTCAGTAACATCTCAGTGCTGCTCCACCAAGCTGCAGCACGTCACGTGTGGCTCTGCTCCTGTGCCAGCTCTCCTGGAATAGATATTTTAAGATTTCTCTGCAGTGGAAGGGATGGAGGAGGGAGGTGGTGTGTGGTGGCAGAACAGTCCTGGTTCTCAAGTGGTTTCTTTTATTATTGGTGTTACTGTAGTGGCTGGAAAGGGAGCAGGACTGTTGGGTATAGAAATTAAACTAGGTGGCAGGTGGAGATACTAGTGTACAAGAGGAAGCTGAGAAGATTGGTGGGTAGGAAGCTACAAGTAGTGTAATGAAAGACCATTTTCTTGCAGACCTTCAAAAGCCTTTGAGAGTCAACTTTGCATCCTCATGAAGATGAATCCAGTGATTAACCTCATGGAGGTTCCTGTGGCTTGTTGCTGAAAGTCAGTGTGATTTGATCCTCACAGAGGAGATGATGAGGAATCAAGTGTGGCTTTGAGTTGTTTTGCTCAGCTTTTGCTCACTTTTCTGCAGCTTTTCAGGCCTGCTTTATTTTGGCCCTTTTACACAGTTGTTAAAAATAACCCTCTGCATGAATTCTTCCCCTTACAAAGGTGGGTCCCTGTGCTGCCCTTAGGGTACACACCCCTGTGCTCAGCATTGCCCCTGGGCTGGGCACTGGTGAGGCTGCAGCTCGAGTGCTGGGCCCAGTTCTGGGCTCCTCACCATCAGAAGGACATGGAGGTCCTGGAGCGAGTCCAGAGAAGGGCAGCCAGGCTGGGGAAGGGGCTGGAGGGCAAATCCTCTGAGGAGCAGCTGAGGGAGCTGGGGGTGTTGAGCCTGGAGAAGAGGAGGCTGAGGGGAGACCTTCTCCCCACCTCCCCTGCCCTGCCAGGAGGGTGCAGAGAGGTGGGGGATGGTCTCTTCAGCCAGGGGACAGGAGATGGGACAAGGGGCAATGGGCTCAAGCTGCCCCAGGGCAGGGTCAGAGCAGATGGGAGGGCAAAGTTCTTCCCTGGCAGAGTTGTCAGGGCCTGGCCCAGGCTGCCCAGGGAGGGGCTGAGTCCCCTTCCCTGGGGGTGTTTAAAAAGGGGAGATGAGGTGCTCAGGGCTCTGGTTCAGCACAGGACAGGGACGGTTGGACTGGATGGGCTGAGAGGGCTTTTCCAACCCTGTGACTCTGTGATTTCCTTACTCAGAGATGCAGGTTTGTGTCAGGCAGTGCTCCTGGGGGATTTGCTGTGCACTGGTTGCTGCAGCACTTCAGAAGGTAAGAGGGGAGGACAAGACAGCCCTCTAACAGTTGTGTTTCTCCCATCTGAAACTCTTCCCAGCTCTTCCTTTTGCAGACCTGAGTGGTTGGGGAAAACTGTTGAACTGTGGAGGAGAACCAGCACCTATCCCTGCTTTCCCTGGCTTTAGGTACCCTTTCCAGCAAGAGTAAGAAGACATCATCCTGTGGCAGGGGGTTGGAGCTCTGTGATCCTTGGGGTCCCTTCCAACCCAGACCAGTCTGGGATTCTATGATCATGAAGACAGAGATTTTATGTTCATTTTATTCCCTTAATTTTTTAAGGGAACTTGAAATTTGGGATCCTGTGTCTCTCATTTGGACTTGATGATCTTGAGGATCTTTTCCAACCCTGATCATTCTATGATTCTCTCTCTGGCACCTTCTGGGATCTCTTTAGGGCTCAGCAGGTTTAAAAAATGGGGCTTCCATGTCTCAGGGTGAAATGGAACCAAAACTTGGAGAGTGGTGGGGTTGGTTGGGTTGTTTTTTTTTAAATTGATGCCCTTTTCAAATTGCTTCTGAAGGCTGCTTGTTCATTGAGGGTCTGTGCTGTGTTGGCTGTAAGAATGTGATTTTAGAATGCAATTAATTTCTAGTCATTTTTAGCAGCAAAATGCCTGTGATCATCTTGTCTCCACTGCTTTTGTAGGAACAAGGACTTTGGCTTCATCTGGCAACTCTAGCATTGTAAACAAAGTGTTTTATTTGTTCTTGACATTTTTTCTTCAGAATTCTTTGACAGAAATATGCTCATGTGTGCTTTTTTTTCCCCCTTAGTTTTATCCACTGTGGTTTGTCCCTAGCTCTCTTAGCCCATCAGAAGCAGAGCAGGCTGGCTTCTCAGCCAAAGGCTGTGTGACAGCAAGCAGGCCTGCCACATCCATGGCACTTGGCTCTGTTGTGTCCATGGAAGGTCTCCTCTGCATGGGAGGGAAGTGAAGAGTGAGAAAATGGAAAAATGTTGTTGAAAAGAAGAACAGAAAGGCTTCTGTGTCACTTCCTACAGCAGCAAGTAACTGAAAGGTGGCTCTTCCCAGGCTCTGAGTACTGGAGGGGGTTTTGTCTTCTGCCTTCTGCCTTGGGTGGTTTCTGCCTGTGGCTCTTGATGCTTCTGTCTGTCCAAGTCTGCATCAAACTGCTGCAGCCAGAGCACCTGAGTTTGCCATCTTCTTCCTTCTTACAGCTGCTTGGAGAGGTAGTGGTTGCAGTAGCTGCTCCTGCAGCCTGGGCTCTGCTTCCCCGCGCTGCTGGGCTGGGACCTGGCTGGCCTGGGCTGTATTTACCTTGAGGGAGCTGCTTGATGGCAGACACCAGGAATGAGATGGCTTGGGGGGGGGGAACTCAACTCTTCATTTCCAAACAATGACAGTTCTCAAAATGGCTTTTCTGTGGCATAAGGCAGGTCCAGCAGCTTAATATTGCAGGGCCCACAATACAGGAGAGACATGGGGCTGTTGGAGAGGGGTCAGAGGAGCCAGGGAGATGCTCAGAGGGCTGGAGCAGCTCCCCTACAGAGAGAGGCTGAGGGAGCTGGGCTGGGTCAGCCTGGAGAAGAGAAGGCTGTGGGGGGACCTCACTGCAGCCTGCCAGTCCCTGGGGGGAGCAGAGGAACAGGAGGGGAATCAGCTTGTTAAAGGGCAGAGACTGGCAGGACAAGGGGGATGGGGTGAAGCTGGAGGAGGGGAGGGTTAAATTAGATCTTAGGGGGAAGTTCTTTGCAGAGAGAGTGGTGAGGGACTGGAACAGGCTGCCCAGAGAGGGGGTGGGTGCCCCATCCCTGGGGGTGTTCAAGGCCAGGTTGGATGGGGCCCTGGGCAACCTTGTGTAGCTCCAGGCCTGGAGGTTGGTGGCCCTGCCTGTGGCAGGGGGTTGGAGCTCTGTGACCATTGGGGTCCCTCCCAACCCAGCCCAGGCTGGGATTCTATGAGTCTGTGCATATATATGAGCCTCTCAGCAGCCCAGGTCTGTGCCTCCTCTTAAGGTAGGAGTTGGTGTTTATCAATGAGGGAAATCATACCATTAACATGAGCTGAAATCCTGTTTTGGATCTCAGACCCAGTCTGAGGGAACTCTTGCTTCTGTTTTCAGGGCTGATAAGGTGCCTCTCGCTGTTTATGACCACCTGAACTCACAGCAGTGCAGGAGGGGTTTGTGTGCACCTCACAGTGCTGGTTTTCCTCAGGTGGGGCTTTCTCTGCCTCCAGGCTGAGCCTGGAGGGGGTTTTGCCTGGAGGGAGGTGGCAGCGTGCCCGGGAGGGGCAGCTCCTGGGCTGGGTGCTGCAGGACGAGCTGGTGTCCACAGCTCCTGGTGATGCTGCCCCAGTGCAATGTGTGCTCTGCTGTCACCAAGAATGGCTTCTGGTGTCTGGGGACAGGGAGGGGGGTGGGTAGTGTGCAGGGATCAGTTTTCCCAAAGTATTTTCAATATGTGGCTGTGGGGAATTGCACCAAGCCATGGGCTCTGCTTGCTGGAAGAACTTGAATTCCTTAACTTTGTTGGTTTTCAGCTTCTCAACCTCAGTGGTCTGTAAGCTCCAAGGACTTTGCAACAGCCACAAATATACCCTTCTGTGATGCACAAGGTGTGGGTTTTGGGGAATCATTTCTATGCTGTGTACTGGGACAGGGCTCAGAATGAAGCTACTTGCAACTTCAGTGTTTTCGAGTAAAGGACCAGAAAGCCTGACACTCCCTTCTCTTGCAAAACACCCTTGCTTTAACACTAGGAACAGTTTGCTTTCCCTGGGGCTGGCCTTGGGGAATAGCAGCTACCCTGGGATTATTCTAAAGTGAATCTTGTTTAACATGAGGCTTGTTGTTTGTTTGTGTGAACTCAGGTTTGTGCTGGCTGTGGGCAGTGCAGTCTTTGATGCGATGTTCAACGGTGGGATGGCCACAACTTCTACAGAGATTGAGCTGCCTGATGTGGAGCCTGCTGCCTTCCTAGCTCTGCTGAAGTAAGCCTCTTCCAATGTACAACTGGAATAAACAGATTTATTGGTGAAAAGGGTATTTTCTATGAAGGCAATGAACCATTTTGCAGAGTGCAGATGATTATGTTTCTAAATGCCTCTTTGATCAGAGTTCCAATGCTGCTGTTAAATCCTTCTTCTCCTGGGTCAAAGTCTGGGGTGGCTACTGCACAAAAATACCTGATTGACTCTGTGTTTTGGTTTAGCAGTAGTTAACACACCCTCCTGCTGCTGATCTGCAGTGTGGGCAAAACTAGACTGCATCATTTATAATGCTGTAAGTATGTCATTACATCCAGTTAAGCCAGGCAGATGCAGCAGCAGGGAGGGGTTTTGGTGAGTAGTTGGGATACATGCACGTGCTGGCCCTTGCAGCTGAGTTGCTACTTGCCTGTTCAGACATTTGTCTCAAATTCTCATTGATGAATTGCTTTGATTTGATCCAAATGCTGTTTGAGAGAAGGGCAGAAAAGTAATCCTCCAACCACAGAAGGAAAGGAGCCATCCAGAGGGATCTGGACAGGCTGGAAAGGTGGGACAGGGGAACCTAATGAGCTTCAACACTGCCAAGGGTCAGGGGCTGCGCTGGGGCTGGAAGAATCCCAGACACAGATACAGACTGGGAGAAGAGCCCCTGGAGAGCAGCCCTGCTGAGAAGGACTTGGGGATTCTGGTGGGTGAGAAACATCCCCTGAGCCAGCAGTGGCTCTGGCAGCTCAAAGGCCAATGGGATCCTGGGCTCCATCAGCAGAGGGGTGGCAGCAGGGACAGGGAGGGGATTGTCCCTCTCTGCTCTGCCCTGGGGAGGCCCCAGCTGGAGTCCTGTGTCCAGAGCTGGGGCCCAACACAAGAGAGATGTGGGGCTGTTGGAGAGGGGTCAGAGGAGCCAGGGAGATGCTCAGAGGGCTGGAGCAGCTCCCCTAAGGAGAGAGAGGCTGAGGGAGCTAGGCTGGGTCAGCCTGGAGAAGAGAAGGCTGTGGGGGGACCTCACTGCATCCTGCCAGTCCCTGGGGGGAGCAGAGGAACAGGAGGGGAATGGGCTTGTTAAAGGGCAGAGACTGGCAGGACAAGGGGGATGGGGTGAAGCTGGAGGAGGGGAGGGTTAAATTAGATCTTAGGGGGAAGTTCTTTGCAGAGAGAGTGGTGAGGGGCTGGAACAGGCTGCCCAGAGAGGGGGTGGGTGCCCCATCCCTGGGGGTGTTCAAGGCCAGGTTGGATGGGGCCCTGGGCAACCTTGTGTAGCTCCAGGCCTGGAGGTTGGTGTCCCTGCCTGTGGCAGGGGGTTGGAGCTCTGTGACCCTTGGGGTCCCTTCCAGCCCAGACTAGGCTGGGATTCTATGAGTCTCTTCAAACTCTGCAGGTTACAAATACTCAGAGCTCATTTAGGCAACAGGCAAACGAGCAAGTTACAGCAGGTAGACAGGGGGGTGCAGTCAGTGTCAGCCATTCAGTGTGGTATCTCCCCTTGGACAAATTTTTACTGCTCCTTCAGAGAGCTGGATTGGGATTTGCCATGGCAGCATGCTGTGAGGAGGAGGAGGAGGAAGGGGGCTGTAACACCCTGTTCACTGGTTTCTTTAAGCTTGGCTGGTGCTGTGTAACATCCAGCAGCCATCCTGAATGGATGCTGCAAAGCCATTGTCCCATTTCTATAGGATTTCTGTAACCTACTTCCAGGGGTTTCCAGTCCTGTGCTCTTGACATGTTCCCTGCTTGCTTCCTACTGGGAACAATGACTATATATAGCTTTGGCACGCTTTTTCCTTTGCCTTCAAAACCTGCTTTGCTCATGACTGCACTGTGGTAGGAGATAGTAAAACTGAGCTTTGCTAGAATGAAAAGCCAGAAATAATAGGGAGCCCCTTGCCCCCTCCCCTTTGGCTCATTTTAAAGCAGCACATGGGGAATCCCTCTAATTGGCGTATGACTCCCTCAGCCTGGTGGATCTCTGGAGTGCAGAGCTAGTATCTATCTTTAAAATTTAGGCTTAAAATATCAAATTAGAGGCAAAGTAATGTTTCCCTGCCAGTGCTGGGATTTCAGCATTTGCATAAACAATCTGATCTTGGAAGAGAACCATCATCTGGAGGCACTAAAGTGAGGAGTTGAGGTGGATTTCAGTGGAAACGTTGGTATTTTGTACAGAAGGAGTTGGGGGGGGGGTTATCCCAGTGCCTCCAGGTTTCCTAGTTATGCAGCAGGAGCTGTGCATGTGGTAGGATGATCTTAGATACTTAAATCTAGAGTCAAACTGTCACTTTTAAAATGTCCAGAGATTGAATGTGCCAGAGGAACTCTCTTCCAGTGGGAAGCTTCCCATGTACGTGGTATGAACCTCCCTAGACTAAAACTGGTCCCACCAAACACTGATCTGAAATGGCAGCTGATCCTTATGTATGGCTCTGGGCTTGGTCCAAGCCATGACTGTGTAGGATCAAGAGCTTACCAAGGGACAAAGTGCCCACCCTGAGTGTTCAGCAGAAGGTCCCTTCTGGACCCTAGACTATGATTGTGTCTGTAGGCTAGTGCCCTTTAATAGGTCTGTTGTAATTGTGTGAGAAGGCCTTTTTTATTATTGTTATTATTTCTCTTTTCCTGGTAGCCCAAAGAACATGCTTGCAGTTATAATCCAAACCTCCTTTCAGATTGACACTGTGCTTTTTCAGTTTGAGCTGCTTTTGTTATCCCTCTTAGCTGCACTGTTTGGACTGTCATAAAAAAATACAGATGCAGTCATTGCAGTAACTAGAACTAGTTGTTTTTAGAGCAACTGTGTTCTTCTTAAGCTTGTAATAAAGAAGATTAGCTAGTGAGAATGGGGCTGCTGAAGGGATGTGTGCAGAATACATTTGTGAACTTGTGGCTTGATGCTGTTATTAACAGAGGCTCTAGAGCAGCACAAAGTTCTGCTTTCAGCAGCAAGGAGAGTGCTTCCCTGCCTCTGAATCCCCCTGTTCATGCATCCCTGAGCTCCTCTCCAGCCAGAGGACCAGGAGCTGCACTGCTGCCCTGCAGCAGGTCCCTCCATTCCAGGACGCTGCCTGCTGTGCCCTGAGAAGAGGGTGAAGCCTCCAGGACCAGCAGCCACATGATGTGTTGCTTTGGAGAGACACAGGAGAAGAAATTGCTGGAGTTTCCCAACCAGCCTGTGGAATAGGAACACCAAGCACAGTTCATAGAATCATAGAATCCCAGACAGGTCTGGGCTGGAAGGGACCCCAAGGGTCACAGAGCTCCAACCCCCTGCCACAGGCAGGGCCACCAACCTCCAGGCCTGGAGCTACACAAGGTTGCCCAGGGCCCCAGCCAACCTGGCCTGGAACACCCCCAGGGATGGGGCACCCACCCCCTCTCTGGGCAGCCTGTTCCAGCCCCTCACCACTCTCTCTGGAAGGAACTTCCCCCTAAGATCTAATTTACCCCTCCCCTCCTCCAGCTTCACTCCATCCCCCTTGTCCTGCCAGTCTCTGCCCTTTAACAAGCTGATTCCCCTCCTGTGTCTCTGCTCCCTCCAGGGACTGGCAGGCTGCAGTGAGGTCCCCCCACAGCCTTCTCTTCTCCAGGCTGACCCAGCCCAGCTCCCTCAGCCTCTCTTTTTAGGGCAGCTGCTCCAGCCCTCTGAGCATCTCCCTGGCTCCTCTGACCCCTCTCCAACAGTCCCACATCTCTCTTGTGTTGGGCCCCAGCTCTGGACACAGGACTCCAGCTGGGGGAGGGCAGAGCAGAGAGGGACAATCCCCTCCCTGTCCCTGCTGCCACCCCTCTGCTGATGGAGCCCAGGATCCCATTGGTCTTTGAGCTGCCAGAGCCACTGCTGGCTCAGGGGAAGTTTCTCACCCACCAGCATCCCCAGGTCCTTCTCAGCAGTTAATACTGCCCCTCTGTGCTTCGTGCCTTTCAGATCCTCATTGGCAAATGCTCCACTGGTTCAAGGAAAAACAGTAAACAAAACCTGCATGGGATTAGGACTAACATTAAGTGTGTAACTGGTTTTACTGAGCTCAGCCTGCCAGTGCTTGTTGTCTCTAATCAGCATGCTGGGGTATGAAGAGGCTTGGTCAGGCTTCCTATGAAGACCTTTGTTTATCCACACGGAATGAATGTCCTTCCTTGTTTTGGCCTAACAGTGAAGGCTGGTGCTTTGCTTGCAGCATGGCAGTCCTTGTTTTTCAGTGCAATTAACTGTTGCTTTATACTGAAGTTCTACTGTGTGCTGGACTCCTGAGGCTTGTAAAATGAGGCTGAACAGGTCAGGATGTAAAGTGAAGGGGTGGGGGGAAAGTTGGGTGTAGGTACAAACACCTCGGCTGTAGTTGGGTGTATGTGTTTGAGTGCTTGGATTAGCTTGTAAAATGGAGCTTCTCTTTTGAAGTGAGCAGTCAAAATTGAATTTTATGTCCTTGCTTAGTCTTAATTGAACAGCTAAAAGTGTTAATTTTAAGGCCAGAGGTTGTTCTAGCCAAGCTTCACAGCTCACTGGTACTGAGATGCTTCGAGGTGCTTCAGCAGATTTCCCAGCTGTGCCATTCATCAGGAGTTGTATTGTCAAGTGTCTGTTAAGAAAAAAAAAGAGAAAAAAACCAGTGGAAAGGGTGTGCAAACCCTTCCATCTCTCAAGCTGGGGAGATGGGCTGATGAGAAGCAGCACAAACATGGGGGGCTTTTTTATGACTTGTGAGGGGGTTTACCCTGTTACCTTACTGGTTTCACCAGAGCAATGTTTGTTTGCATGTTTTCAGATTTCTTTATTCAGATGAAGTACAAATTGGACCAGAGACTGTTATGACAACGCTTTACACAGCTAAAAAATATGCAGTTCCAGCCCTTGAAGCTCATTGTGTGGAGTTCCTGAAAAAAAACCTCCGAGCAGACAACGCGTTCATGCTGTTAACACAGGTGAGTCCCTTCTGCAAGGTCCTGTGGCATAGGAAAAAGGAAGGGTTTGGAGTGTTCCAGAGTTGATCATCCAAAGTGAAGCAGATCTGTGTGGTTTTGAATCCTTCCTAGTGCTGAGGAGCGGGTTCATCCAAAGGACAGTGAGGTACAGCAAGTGTTGCTGACCTTTCAGATCTGTTCGGTGTTTTGGTGTGGCAGGTGATGCCTTCCAGAGTGTGAGCTGGGGAAGAAATTAACAGCATGGGCAAATTTCATCTGCCAAGAAGAGTAAAATGAGAGGACTATCACTTGTATAGATTCAGGACTGATGTAATAAGCTTTATCTGTGCAAAGCTTGCTGGGTCTTGCTGGTCAGGTGTTCTCAGAAGGGCTTTTCTTGCAAGAGCTTCACTGAAATGGGGATGGAAGACAGAAAATACAACTTTTTCATGAGTTTTTCATTGGTTTATTTTCCAGGAGAGGTAGAGAGCCACCTCAGCCTGTTCCAGCTCAGCCTCCCGCTCTACTGAAGGCACCCACTGTTTCTCAGCTCTTTGTGGGGCTGGTTGTGCATCCTGGTGCCCCTCTGATCCCACCTCTGAGGGTTGCTCTCCCCTGTGTTCCTCTGACTCCTCTAAGCAGCAAACCAGTGTTTCCAACTTGTGCTTCGTTTGGAGGAGATCAGACTTGGCAGGCAGGTTGATGAAAGGAGTGTGGCTATCCTTCCCATGTCCCAGCCCCAGCTCTTCTTTCTGGTCCCTGCCACCCTCTCTGCTGACAGCTGATGACATATCAGTGACACAGTGATGTCACCTGTGTGTTGCAGTGTCTGTAGCATTGTCAGGGGCGCCCTGTGTAGGAACAAGAAACAAACAGGCATTGTGCCTGCAAGTTTCTTTCCTTTAGGGAATGAGCAAGCTTTTAACTAGCTCTGGAGGAGTATTTCTGATCAGCCAGCTCAGGAAAGCTGCCATGATTTCTGGTATTAAACAAACCTTGGAGAGGAGCTGTCACAGCTGTCGAGCTGGGAACAATGCACTGAGGTGGTCTGGCTCTGTGATATGTCCTGTCTTGCTCAGCATATCTGTCTGCTGGCTGTTTTCCTCCTTGTCAGGACTCCAAATGTCTCTCAGGCTCTGACTGTATTTACCTCACTGGTGGCAGTGTCTCCACTAGAGGTTTTCACAGAGATGGAAGCAGTGTTGGCCTGAAGCAGTCACTGCTGAGCTCTTTGCTTGTTTCCTGTGATTTTATTTGAATTTAAGTATTTAGATCATGGCTCAATGTAGTTCATGTTACATGGCTGTTGTAGACACTCTTTACTGCTAGGACTTGTTGTATAAAATACCATGTAAGATGCTGAAGGGCCTGGAGCATCTCCCCTGGGAGGAAAGGCTGGGTGAGCTGGGGCTGTGCAGCCTGGAGAGAAGCAGACTCAGGGGGGACCTTATGAATGTCTATCAATATCTGAAGGATGGGCTGCAGGGGACATGGGCAGCCCCTTTTCAGTGTCTGTGGGGACAGGACAAGGGGCAATGGCTGCAAGTCAGAGCACAGGAAGAGCTTTTCCCCAGTGAGGGTGAGGGAGCCCTGGGCCAGGCTGCCCAGGGGGTGTGGAGTCTCCTTCTCTGGAGAGATTCCAGCCCCGTCTGGACACCGCCCTGTGTGCCCTGTCCCAGGGACCCTGCTTTGGCAGGGGGTTGGACCCCATGGGCTCTGGAGGGCCCTTCCCACCCCTGGGATTCTATGTTTCTGTGATTCTATGGCCTCTTTACACATCCTCTTTTTAACTCAGCCCTTTTCCACCTGCCATAAACAGGCAAGGCAGACCTGGGGATGCTGCACTTTTCCAAGGGAGATTCAGAACTTAAAGGTCATGCTTTGAGTGATGGTAGGAAATCTGTGCTCATGTCTGCCCCAGGACAGTTGGAGCTCTTTGGCTGAGCTCTCCTGTTCTTTGGGTTCATCAGTCTGAACGATCAGGACCTGTGATCCAAGACTTGAAATCGGCCCTGTGGGCTGCAGTTTTGAGGAGGCATCTTACGCTGGCTGTCACCTCCTGAGGATTAGGAGTCAGCTTTTATTGTGGTGTTCTTTATTAGGGACACAAAGATGCTCAGGGGGCTGGAGCAGCTCCCCTACAGAGAGAGGCTGAGGGAGCTGGGCTGGGTCAGCCTGGAGAAGAGAAGGCTGTGGGGGGACCTCACTGCAGCCCCCCAGTCCCTGAAGGGAGCAGAGACACAGGAGGGGAATCAGCTTGTCAAAGGGCAGAGACTGGCAGGACAAGGGGGATGGAGTGAAGCTGGAGGAGGGGAGGGTTAAATTAGATCTTAGGGGGAAGTTCTTTGCAGAGAGAGTGGTGAGGGGCTGGAACAGGCTGCCCAGAGAGGGGGTGGGTGCCCCATCCCTGGGGGTGTTCCAGGCCAGGTTGGCTGGGGCCCTGGGCAGCCTTGTGTAGCTCCAGGCCTGGAGGTTGGTGGCCCTGCCTGTGGCAGGGGGTTGGAGCTCTGTGACTCTTGGGGTCCCTTCCAACCCAGACCACACTGGGATTTCTGTGGCATGCTAAGTCTCTGCATCCTGACTTCACTGCTATGCTGAGGTCACATTTAGGTTCATGGTGACATCTTACAAGTCACAAAGGTGGTTCTTTGGCCAAAGAGGATCGTGGAGGTGCCCTAGTTCTGTGAATATCTGAAAAAACAAGATATTACATGGGAGTCTGTCAGCTGCTCTGGGACAGCTGAAATGCCTGATGGAGACAGGCTTTCCTGTTCCTTCTGTTTGTGACTGACCTGTCACTATTGATTATCAGTACTGGTATGTATCTAGTTTGTGTTTACTATTGCAGCATATCAAGTCTGTAAAATATTTGAGGCCAGTGTTCTTTAAGAAACATTTCTATATCTCAATGACTGGCTGCATGAGGCACCCCACTGGATGGATCTGTTCTCCAGATGCTCTTGTCTGGTCCTTCAGTGTGAAAATCAGCCTCTGCTTTTACTGCAACAGATGGACAGTTTGTACAGTTGGTTACAGACCTGAGCTGTGTCTCGTACAAAACATTTCCCAACAGGCTTAAGGTTGTGCACCTAAGATTGCAGCCCCCCAAACCTTTGTGGGTGTCATTGCTGAATCCTGCTGGTCCAGCAGCTGTCACTGAGAGCATTTCAAGCAACTGCAAACCTCTGGCAGAAGGATCAGTGGCAAATAGGTTTCCTAATTGATTGTGCCTCATAGTGAACCATAATCCTCTTTCATGCCAGATGAACACGCAAACATCTCTTTGATCAACAAGGAAATAACAGCTTGCCTAAAGCCACTGTGTGGGGTGATGGTGTGTGAGGTAAGGCCCTCACGTGTCAGAAGGGAGCCACTATGGCAGTAAAGCCAGAGTCAGTCTCTTGGCATCCAGGAGCACAGAACCCTGGCAGGACTCCAGCCCTGGGAGCAGGTGGAGACTGCTGGAGCATCCCTGGTCCCTGAGCAAATGGGAAGTTGTTTCAGCTCTCTGTTGTCTCAGCATCAAAGGTGGGTCTTGCTGGGTTCTGCAGCCTGTGAGCAAGGGTGAGACAGGAGCTGCTCCACAGTGACTGAATCCCCAGCCCAAGCCACACACTTTAAACCTGCCCTGTGGTGGTGAGTGTGCTCCTGTGCTTATGGTTGGTGTGATGTTAGAGCAGCTCCTTCCTAAATAGCAAAATCAGTCCTGGAAACAAGAGGTTGTCACAGTGATGTTTGTGTGTTCCCATCTCACTGCTGTTTGTTAGGCACAGAGATCAAGGGCTCTGTGTCCAGGGGGAGCCGGTGCCAAGCGGGGTCCCCCAGGGCTCTGTCTGGGGGTGCTCTGACATCTGTATCAATGGCACCATGATGGGATTGAGGGCACCCTCAGCAAGTGTGGGGGTGACACCAAGCTGAGTGCTGTGGGTGACACTACAGAAGGACAGGAGCCATCCAGAGGGATCTGGACAGGCTGGAAAGGTGGGACAGGGGAACCTAATGAGGTTCAACACTGCCCAGTGTCAGGGGCTGCACTGGGGCTGGAGGAATCCCAGACACAGATACAGACTGGGAGAAGAGCCCCTGGAGAGCAGCCCTGCTGAGAAGGACCTGGGGATGCTGGTGGGTGAGAAACTTCCCCTGAGCCAGCAGTGGCTCTGGCAGCTCAAAGGCCAATGGGATCCTGGGCTCCATCAGCAGAGGGGTGGCAGCAGGGACAGGGAGGGGATTGTCCCTCTCTGCTCTGCCCTGGGGAGGCCCCAGCTGGAGTCCTGTGTCCAGAGCTGGGGCCCAGCACAAGAGAGATGTGGGGCTGTTGGAGAGGGGTCAGAGGAGCCAGGGAGATGCTCAGAGGGCTGGAGCAGCTCCCCTACAGAGAGAGGCTGAGGGAGCTGGGCTGGGTCAGCCTGGAGAAGAGAAGGCTGTGGGGGGACCTCACTGCAGCCTGCCAGTCCCTGAAGGGAGCAGAGGAACAGGAGGGGAATCAGCTTGTTAAAGGGCAGAGACTGGCAGGACAAGGGGGATGGAGTGAAGCTGGAGGAGGGAAGGGTTA
>VZTU01013773.1:0-44190 GCA_013400835.1 Zapornia atra
GCGAAAGGAAAATTATCTGTTTACCTTTCCATTGCACAACTCCCCGCGCCCCTAACTTGCCTGACAGATGTGTATCCATAATTTCTATTAACCATTCAGATAAGAAGTTGTGAATTTACACAAATCTTATGAGAAAGCTTGATTTATGAACATAATGCATGTACGAAGACTAGAAATTAGAAACAGACTATACAAAGACTACATGTATAGAGACTACAAATGAAAGATACCAGGGGATACAAGTCCATTATCTGGCAGATAATGCACTTCAAACTGCTACCGAGCATTTCCTAAGCCAATGAAACACATAGTCCAATCACCCCCATCCCCTAGAGCTCTAGCCTGTTAAAAAATTTCAATTTTTACTTGGAAAAAAATCTGTTTTAAATTAAACTGCCTCCAACTCCAATGAGCTCTCCCACTGTTCAGTCTTGAAGTGTTTGTAAATCAACCACGGATGATGAGAAGACCTCACAAAAAGCTCAAAACAGCTTTAATTCATCATGTCCTAAATTCCTAGAAATAAACGGGAAAAAATTACAATTGGGCTCAGAATAAACCTAACTGTAACCACACAGTAATGACAAACTTTCCATAATGATGCATCTCAGGCTTGATGGGGTCTGAGCAACTTTATCTAGTGAAGCTGTCCCTGCTACTACAGGGGAGTTGGACTAGATGACCTTTAAAAGTCCCTTCCAACCTAAAACATTCTTTGATTCTATGAACGGCTGGCTTACAGGAACAGAAAGTGCTGGACAAAAAGAGGGAGCAAGGCTGCCTCTTTCCCAAACCCCTGTAGAACAGGATGCAAAAAAGGAATTTCCACAGATCAGAGAAGATGGAGGCATAATGTCCTAACATCACATCATTCCTCACTTTACAGTCCTTACATTAAATCACATTTAGGTAGAATCCCCACTGTTACAGAAATGAAATAATAGAAAGTCCTTCTTTTTTAGCTTTTTATGACCATTTTAAAGGTAACGACCTAAATTAATCTATTGCATAAAGCTAGAAGGTCACCTTCAGTTCAAAGGCAAGGGCAAGCATTCAACTAATGAAAAGAATTCCAAATTCACTTTGGAATTGGCTTCTTGTACTCTGTTGGTATCTGTGAATAAACCTGTACAATGTAACTTGCACCAAGATTCCATCCCCCTTACCTCCTTGTTACATTAATTATTTGGTTGGTAGTCAGTGGTCTAGAATCTATTCCAATCTGAATACTGAAAGATTGCAATTTCTGAATTTCTGTAATACCAACATATGAGGTAACTTTTCAGGAAAGCACAGTGAAAATGATTCTGTGTATAAATAACAACAGTACCACACTACATATGAATATTTACAATATCAAAAATACTTGTTTTGGAAAGAGGGATACCACAATGCACAGACTTTGTACTCTTAAAAAAACCCACAGCATTAAGTTAAAATGAAATTTCTAGTCCTGAAATTTTTTTACATAAACTTACTGCTATTATTATTCAAGTTCACTTTGACTACAATATTCTAAAAGATAAATACGGCTACTCGTTTGCATAAATTTAAACAAAACATATAATTTAGAGGGGTTGTTTTTTAAGGATGAAACGTATTTTGACTTACTCAAGTGTAAAAATCATATTTCATCCACATCTGACACTTGTTTTTCATTTTGTACAGAATAAACTTTAAAGAAAATCAGACTTAAAACAGCAACGGAGTCAAAAACGTTAACTTACTATAAGTCCATTTAGGCAAAGTTACTGAGGTAGAAAAAAACAGCAAAGCCAATTAAACCCTAAGATGTTGCTGCTTGAAAGGCGATTTGAGGGCTCTCCGCAGTACATTATTTGGGATAATAAGCACATGCACAGCATACAATGAATAACTGTATCCTTCATAAGCCTGACTACCTGACAGAACTCATTTACCATGTGAACAATCTCAGCCAAGGCTCCACAGCTATTATGGATAAAGAAATCCTTCCGACAGCAATCATGCACAACCCTCCACGCCGACAATGCCCGTGGCTGGGTCTCCTCAGGAAACTAAAAACAGCAGGGAAATCATGGGTCTCATGTTGTGATGACTCCAACTCCAACTGACTTCAGGTACAAAGCACAAGGCTTGAAAAAGCTAGACTCACTTTTGTAATTTGGGGCAGGGATTAAAAAAAAAGCCCACTGCAACAGTTCCCAAGCAGAACAACCCAAACAGCTTTCCTCAACTGACAGTTTTACAAGGTATAACTGCCAAACAGCACGATCTCCAACTCTTCTAATGTTCATATGACTGTTGCCGCAGTAGTTGTCAAGTATCTGAGAACTGAAGCTCAGAGATTTCCATTAACACCTTATGTAAGAATACTGCAAGTAAAGTAAGCATACAGCTTAATCCATGTAACTGCTTGTTTGATCAAAATCTGTAAACATGCATTTAATACCTCAATGAATTATACCAAAAGGCAACAAACATTTTTGGATAACATTACTGAAAACACTTCATAAACCACTATGTTTTATAATGCAAAGCTTCCAAATACGTTATTGAGCTTATGCAGTATGTGGGGCTGCAACCCTAGCAACAGATTTCCCTTGCATCTGGCAAGGTCAGGCAGAAGTAAACGCCTCTACCAAAATCAGGCACAAAGAGGCCATTCACATGTGCTTTATTTAATTTATGGTAAAACTGATTTAAAAAGTCTATAAAACATGCATTTAATTGCCTAGCACATAAATCAATTTAGCTCCTTAGTAGAGAGACTGGGAAGACTGATGTTAAGGATATCATAATCCTATTAGAATTTTACAGTAACAATATAGTAGAGAGTATTTTACTATTTGAGATGCTCATGAACTTGACAGTTAATTAAAAAAAAAAAATATTCCACTGAGCTTAGTAACAAGAAAAAAACCCTGCAAATCAGACAAGTGACTAGCATATTTAAACTTATTAACCGGAGAAACACCTCTTTCTTTTAGAAGGCATAGAAAAAATTTTCATGTTAATTCAAAATGAAAAGCGCAACCACCAAAAACTCCATTTCAGAATAAACTATATCTGAATTCACTTTAGCAGGGGCTTTATTTTGATTTATTTATTGACATTCATCTCATCTAACCTTAAACATGCTCTGATCTCTTTTAAATACCTAGCTTCAGCTGACATGAAGCAAGTCTCAACAACCTTCTTCTACTCTGACCATAAAGGTCTTACTGGATTAGAACAATCACACCTTTTCTGTCTTGCATTCTATTCCAGTTTCAACAACTAGCAACTCTTGAATCTGCTTGCTGTATCTTTTGTTCCACGTATTCCTTTAGAAAACTTCATTAAAATACATCGTCATCATCTTTTAGTAGAACCAACTGCCTTCAAAAACCACAGAATAGTTTCAATTGGAAGGGACCTCAAATATCACCTAGTTCCAACCCCCTTGGCATGGGCAGGGACACACTCCACTAGCCCAGGTTGCCCAAAGCCCCATCCAACCTGGCCTTGAACACTGCCAGGGAGGAGGCAGCCAACAGCTTCTCTGGCCAGCCTGTGCCAGGGCCTCAACACCCTCACAGGGAAGAATTTCTTCCTAATGTCTAATCCACATCTGCCACTCTTCAGCTTAAACCCATTACCCCTTGTCTTGCTATATGCCCTTGTAAACAGTCCCTTCTTCAGCTTTCCTGTAGACCTCCCTAGAAGTGCTGGAACGCTGCTGTAAGGTCTCGCCAGAGCCTTCTCCTCTGCAGGCTGAAAAAGCCGAACTTTCTCCATAGAATCGCTTTTGTGACCCTCCTCTGGACCCAAACAAACAACTCCAAGTCAATCTAGTATTGGAGACCCCAGAGTGGGACACATTACTCCAGATGGGGTCTCACAGGAGCACAGCCCAGGATGTGGTTGGCTTTCTGGGCTGCAGGTGCACACTGCTGTGTCATGTCCAGCTTTTCATCCACAGATATCCCCAAGTCCTTCTCCTTAAGAGCTGTTCTCAGTTTGTTCTCCACCCAGATGTATTTATGCTTGGGATTGCCCTGACCCATGCATAGGACCTTGCAACATGGCCTTGCTGAACTCCATGAGGTTCAAACAGGCCCACCACTCAAGCCTGTCAAGGTCCCTCTGGATGGCATCCCTTCCCTCTAGCATGTTGACTGCACTGCACAATTTGGTGTTAGCAAACTTGCTGAGGGTGTGCTCAATCCCACTGCTCCATGTCATCAACAAAGATGTTAAACAGATGCCTCTACTTCTGACATATACTGACTGGTATCTTGAAATTACCATTTATTTTGCTTCTAACTTACTACATTTTCGAACAACTTTGAAGCTTCAATGTGTTTGACCCTGAACTTGGTGGAATAGATTTCTACAAGGTTCCTGAACATCTCAAAGGAAATACAAGTTGAGCGTGAATGTTTCCTTTTATACTTGCTACTGAAGGTAGTTCTGGTATCAGAATTTGAGCTTTGCTTTCTGCTGTCTAGATCTCATTAAGGTCACCTTGAATTGACGGGAAATCTGCTTTTGGACAACAGGCTACGGACACCCAAACTGCTGCACGCAAAACAAAAGAGGTGCACAAGTTACTACACAAATGATTTCTTCCATCTAACCCAAAAATCATACTTTATAGTTGACAGCTTTTTCCACAAAAATCTTTTCCTCATACACCAACATACTGCTCATCAAAAAGCCTAAAGCTGCTGCAGCTGTTGTCACCTTCTCTGTGCACAGGAAAAGCAATTCTTTGATGACTGTACCTAAGTAACTGGGGTTAAACTAAATCCACTGATTTACTCTTGTAATTGCAATTTGGTTTACTCAAGAAGGAACCATTAACTACTTTAGGACCATGTGGGAAACACTGAACGACCCAGAGAATGCAATACACGGAGTCTATGCATCCTGCACTTACATAACATTAAAAATCCAAACAGATTAGTTCCTGATTTGTCTCTTCAGTTAAACAATTTTTCAACTTGAAATCTTGGAATTCCAATATTCCCAACCATTAATAGCAACTATTAAACTCATAGTTCAAGCATATCTATCTGGTCTATTAAAAACAATATAATCTTACAACTGAAGAAGCAAAAAAACCCAGACTACATCAGGATATATCTAAAAAGGAATTACTATGTTCTTTTTCATAGCAGAGAAAAGCTTTAGAATCTTGGATACAAGTTCTTTGAATGCCACCCAAATTTTACACCTCAGATTACCCCCTAACCATTTCCCTTCTTAATTAAGCACTCAGCTACCTGAACGTCACTAATTCTAAAATGCCTTGCCTTCATGAAACTGAACTGACTGCACAGCAAGTACTATTTCTAGGTGCCCTCTGGATATTTTCAGATGTACAAGAGGGACTCTGAGCTTTTATATATATAATTTGAGTATGGTTTATAATTTATTAAAAAAAAATAGAAACACAATACTTTGTACAGAATGACTTTTCTAGAGGCTACCTTTTCCTCCATTTCAGAGACTCTTAATTCTTCTTCCTCTCTATGTCTTAGCAAGAGGGTACTTCTCTTCCCTACTTAACTCTTTGTTCTACCCATGTCAGTTTCTTGCTCCATAAAGAACTCCCCAGAACAGTGGTCTCCTTTTAAACCTAGATACCCAAGATAAGCACCACTGGGCTAGGAACAGGACTGCAGCTGGAAGGGGACCATTAGATGAGAAAAAAACACCCCATGCAGCAGTACACAGAGATCTCTGTTAACAAGGACTTTAATTAAGCTCAGCCCTCCAGACTAATTAAAACAGGGATTTGCAAATAGTTTGCCACTGCCAGTTGCAGCACTCAATTAGGACTAGCAGTTCTTAGTACTAGCAGCCATTTCTCTAGATATAGACCTCTAAACCCATCATTCCTCACCACACCTGTCAACCTCTTCAGGCTTATCTCCTTCTATATAACTCTACATAGAGACTAAAATCTCATTTCCCACCAACTGCCAATCAACCCTAACCCTTCATGCATCCATCATCACACTTCCCACTCTGACATGGCTGTTTTGCCTACTGATCTTTAGCTCCACATGACTTGCTCAGCACTCAGCATCCTCACAGCAGCACTATGAACAGAGCTAGATGAGCTGACAGAAGCTGTTGTTATACACAGGCAATTAATTAGCACTAAAACATTCTTACCAGGCACTTTCCACTGTTCAGATAAGTGGGTGCACACTGATAGTTGCAAACTGCTGCCACTGTGATGCTGCCGAGCATAGGCTGGGAATCTTTGTGTGCCCAAAGGCACCCTTCAGCTACCTGACAACTTTAGACAGGTAGAGAACATTCAGAGGTTAAGTCCCTTTACAGTCTACTTTCTAGCTGGTGGGTTTGGACTAAATCACAGAAATTGCCCCATGTTTCTACAACAGAGAAACAACTTTTTAAAAGTTCCTAGTTGCTCTGTTAACTGAATCATACTGTGCATACCTTGCACTTTTTCTTATATTGCAGCATCATAATCTAATCATACTAAAAACTTTTTGGTGGTATTACTTAGCTCAACATTAGTGCTTGCCCTTCCTAATCCTCAGGTGTTCCTTTTGTTTTCGTCTGAGATTTGCTAAAAGATCAACAGACTGTCTTCAAGCCTTTATGGAAAAGTCAGCTGAAACTGAGCACACTAATGACAAAGACAAAACACATACAAAGAAGTTACTACCCAGCTTCATCACTGGGGTGAAAGGTGACCAAGTAGCAGTTTGAGATCATACAATATATCCTGAGTTGGAAGGGACCCATAAGGATCATCTAGTCACATGATTGTTTAATAAAGGTTAAATAATAAAGCTCTAGTTCAAATTCTTTCCCTACAGATAAAGAAACCCTGCCACAGGGTACAGTAGAAGGCTGGGATGAATTTGTTAAGCTGGAGCACCACAAAAGAATCAGTTCAAGCTGGAAGGGACCTCAGAAGGTCTGCAGCCCAACCTCCTCCTCAAAGCAGGCTCAGCTGTGAAGTCAGACCAGAGCTTCATCCACTTGAAGACCTCTGAGGATAGAAATGACACAACCTCCCTGGGTACTTGGTTCCATCACCTGACCACTCACAGAAACAAAAATTTCTGCTCATGGCCATTCTGAACTTCTCATTTCAAGTTCTGTCTGGTTTATATCACTTTCCCTCTATGCACCACTGTCAAGAACCTGATTGTCTTCTTAAATTCCCCCAGGTACTCTGGGGTTGCTGTTGGTTCCCCCCTTGAAGCCATATAGTAATATACTAACAGCTCAATCATCTTTCTTTTACTTGAAGGTCAGAAGGCTACAAAAACATGTAAAAAACAATCATGACTAAACTACAATAGTTGAGACATTTTTATCCTCCTAAAACCAGAATCATTCTTTTCTACCAGCTACTGGAAATGAGTGCAGATTAATCCAACTAAACTGCCCAAAAAGTGCTCTGTATACCACCTGATCATTGGTTTGAGGGCAGCTTGGTGTTTCTGAACCTTAATAATTGATGGACTATTATTGCCTATTAAAGACAACAAGACTGCATCACTTACTGCACTTTGGGGATTAATGGGGTGTGAAATAAACAAGACAGTAACTCACAGTAAAATCCTGTCTTCATGAGGTAAGCAAAAGATCTACTTATTTTAGTGAATCACAGATTTAACTCAGAAAGTTAAGCTCCAGAATAACTTAGTAATTTAGCTCTTAATAAATAGAAAATTTAATTTTGTAAAAAAAATTAAATAAGCAAAAATTCCACAGGAAAAAAACCATTTACTTTATATGTAGCATTCATTAGGCTCTGTCTTCAGTAACTTAAGTAGCAGAACTCAGTAGAAAAGACTTCCTGTCTGGCAGACAACCCCAGATGGTCCTGAAAATCCAACAATTCAACAGGCTACTTCGGAAGCACATCAATACTTCCTGGCTACTCAACAGACACACTGAGTCAGTCATTTTCTCTTCAGCCTCTGGAAAACTTTCCTCTTGAGCATATGAATGCCTACGTAATTATTAGTTTCCCCACAAAAGGCACATTTTACAGCAAGAATCTGTATCATATTCCAGTCATAAACTTGTTCTGAAACAAGTCTATACATCTTATAAACAACTCTGGAAAAGATGTCCTAAAGTTTATTTATGGTTATTAAAAGAAGTATCAGAGCAATAATGCAGGTGAGCTACTGAGCAGCAGTCATTTAACCACTTACCAGAAATAAAACCATTCTTGTTTTATACAGCTTATTACATAAGCTTTGTAGAAATAATGCTTGTTTTGTATTAAAGAAAATGAATGGAAAGGAAAAAAGGCAGTTGACAAAGCACACCATTTAAGGTTACAAATATATGTATTTGTGGTATTCAGAACTCCTTTGACTTAGTGCAAGTGATATTCCTGTCACATAGTATTTTCTTATTAAGGAATTCCAACATTCTTGAAAATAGTATCTATGCCTAGATATTTCTCAGGATTTTTCCCCCCCTCTTATAAGCCTTCAATGTAGAGTATATATTTCACTGACAAAACCAGATCAGTCTAAAATTTACTAAGGAAATATAAACACAACCTTTACAAGACACAGCTGCACATGCTTCCTAAATAACATCCAAACACTAAATAAATAGGATACTTGAAATTTTGTTTAAAAAGATTAAGTTCCTATGTAGCAAAAGACTAAGGCACAGGTAGTTGTGCTATATTACAAGTAAGTAAAATAAAATTAAAATCATTGGTATTTTTTAAAAGATATGCCAAGGCCTCAAACATTTATTTCAGTCCTGCTAGAAAACAGACAAGATGTTTTGATGGAAGTCAGTATTTTATTTTAAAAAGACAAAAGGACACACTATCCATGCAAAGTCTGTTTTAAAAGGCAGGGAAAGAATATGGTTTTCCTTTGTTTCGCTACCATGTTGTTATTCTACAAAACAGGTTAGTCCTCAGCATCTTCCTTCCATGAGGTCTATATCAGACTAACCAGACTAAACGATTAAATAAAAAACCACCAACTACCTAAATTGTGTTATGCACAAACTGAAAACAGCAATGTCTTTTCAACAGCTATTCCAGTACTCGTTCTTTCTTTCTTCATAGTATCTGCTGGTATTCACTGATTTTCTAAGTCCTACTATTTTACTTTCTCTGTCTCTACACTGATTAGTTTAGTTCAGAAAGTCAAGCATAAGTAAAAATGCAAGATGAGAGGTTGGTGGGGTTTTTTTTGACTAATCAAAATCACATATTTACCTTCTGCAAGCATGTCTGGCACATCTGCTTGATATCTCGGCCCCACTCTGATTTCTCCCTTGTCTGCTAAAAGCGTTTTCAGCGATGGATCATAAACCAATGAATAAAAAAATGTATCCTAAAAAAGAAAACACATTTGCAACAGCATAATGATTTTTAAAATTAGGTTGGTAAATCTGTATCATTAAAGAAACCTCACTTGCACACTTTTACAGAGCACAGGTTTGGTATGTTAATCCTTATTTTAAATAATGCAGAAGTTTCATGAGGGCTTTCGAATGGCTAATTGAAGCTTCTCTCACTGCTAAGAGTTAAGTCAGAACAGAGCAATACCGGAAAGATTCACATCCAAAAATATATCAATGGATTTGAAAATAATTGATGTTAACTGCTTTCTGAATTTAACATGTTTCTCCTCCTAAGTATCTCTACTACACTGACTTAATGCATTATCAGTCTCAAAAAGCATAAACCACTGTGTCTGAAAAGAGCTTACACAAAAATGGTATTGGCAAATTGGTAGAGTCACCTGAAATATAGGGCAAGTCTTGTTTTCAGATACATCTGCACTGATTATCAGTGGCTTTGGTGTAAAAATTTAAAAATAAAGACATGATTATTTCTGCTAAAAAGCACTGTCTGTCTGATATTAAGACACTCCAAAGAAAAATACATTTATTTTTAAAGTATTTTGCAATACAACTATCTTTCAAATTTTTGGGGAATTTTCTTCCCCTCGGGTAAAGTTAAGCTCCCTAAGTTCTTTCCACAGGAAATTAAAGGCTAGGAAATACTTTCCATACAATTCAGAGCCCTTAAAATTAAACTCCTGTGCTAAATTGCCCTCTACAGGAGCCTCTTTCTCTCTCTGTCCATTGACTATGGAAGATTCTTATTGCTAGAACACCTCTAGGGGAAAAGAAAAAGAAATTATTTTAAATATAACCATACTCCTAATAAAATCATCATTTAAGATTGCCAATGATGTTTTTATCCATTGTCTGAAAAAGCAGTGTTTTCAACAATGGATTTTTTCTAACTTATCATTCAAGGCAAAAAAACCCCAAAACCTGCCCAACTGTTTCCCCATTTATTAAAAATACAGCTGTAAAAAATCATAAACCCACCTCAGTATCTACCCAAATAGCAGTGGCATATTACCTCTTTCTCCAGGTATGACAGCACAGATTCTGTCTCATTCAGAAGCGCAACACTGCATTTTCCCCTACAAAAACAGAAGGAAGAACCGTTAATAAAAATTTACATTTTTCAGAAAGTCAGAAAGTTACCTGCAAGAAAATGATGCAGTTATACTTTAAGCTTTTACATTAAAACCAGGGTAAATGTGCTTTGCTGTATTTTTAAGATACATCCAAGCAACAAAATGGATGGCTGTGCTAACACAAGCGCTCAGATAAGAATTCTGCCAAACTGGGAAATAGTTTCAGAAATAGAGCAGCAATGCAAGAAGAAGAGGTACCATGGCAAATAAGTAACACATACAATAAAAAGGGCTGGGTGAATGAAACATCACTTCCAAGTGATTTACCTCCAGTATACGCAGTGCCTAATTTGGAAAACAAATAATCCAAACTAGAAACAATGTAAATTTTTACCAAGGGCCTGTAAAAAACCACCCTATTTTTCTTTGAATTATTTCTAATGATAAACCATGGAGTTCTATTTGTTTCTTCTATGGCCACACTAAAATGCTAACCACCACATTTCCGTCCAGGCTGCCAGTAGAGATCTTCCCCTTACTCAGCACTGGCACAGATTTGCCCATGTATAACACATATAGACAACACAATGGAGCGTGACGCCCACTACCCCCACCCCTTTTTCTGTCCTCTCCTCCTCCAACATTCTTTTAGCTTCAAATGCCTCAGTCCTCACCATCTCTGCAAATAATCAGCAGTATTATTTTTAACAAATGGTATTTTAAAGTAACACACATAGATGTGTATTAAAAGTGTTAAGTGTGCTGAATCATCTTGCTAGCAAATGCTATCATTTTCAACTGAATCATTGTATAATAACAGGTGTTTATTATCTCTTCCATACATCATGGTGTTCCTCATGCATCTGAGTTTCATTCAAAGTCTATCAGTTTAGTTGATATTTACCAGAAGTTCCAGTGGCCTATACGTAAGACCATCGGACCCCAGCTCAGAAATAAAAGATAATTATTTGTAGAGACCTCCTGGATTTTAAGATAATAGCAAAAAAGCTATCATAAAAAGCACAGTTAATTTCAGTGAATGCTGACTGTTAAACTCAACCACAGGCATTAGATGCCAATTGTTAACAGCTGATCATTAAACAAACATACCCAGCTAATGCCTTATTACCACTGCACGTAACAGGAAACAGGATTAAACCACACATTACCTCTCCAGTATATAACCTCCTGAATTCTTCCTCATCTCTCTATTTGCCAGGAGAACCACATCACCCAAGAGTCACAGTAGGAAGGTAAGCAAGAAAAATCTGAGCACAATACAGAACAACTGAGGGAAAGACTCCTGAAGTAGAGAAGTACGAAAGCTTCTCTACCATCACTCATGTCTTTGAATGTGGGTTTTTTGATGCCTTTAACCTTGATAATTCCACAATACTCACCCCTAAAAATTTATTACAACTTGCACCATGAAGTCAGTTTGCCAACTTTATTTCTGTTAAAGGCTAAACAGGAGATTTTTAACTCCAATTACTGCAGAGGCATTCCTTCACTTTTGATTGCAAATGCAAGAGTATTGTATTGACTGACCTTATACCTTATTGCTGGTAATTAAAAAGTTATTAAGACAGAAGATTAATCACCCCCCAGCATGTCTTTTAAGAGTGAAATTCTGTTTGATGTTACATTTCTTTGTACAGGATTTTAAACATCTAATGGCTGGAGTCACTCACAAGTAATATTTTATACACACACACACACACACATTAGAGTCTCAAAACAGACAATACTAGACAGACAGTAGTAAACACAACACTAAAATGGAAAAAAAAAACCCAACCCAAACAAATAAAAATACTAAAGCCCTCACCAAAAAAAAATCCCCCTAAAACCCAAACAACTATTTCAAGACAGGTAAATTACATAGTCAAAATTAGAGACAGTTTTCTGCATTACAGTTGCCAGTTTCTATAATCTAGAAACCTGTAATACTTAATACAAATTATTTAGAACCTTAAAAAAAAAAGGCATCACAGGAAAGCCTACCATTTATATAACTTCTCTTTCTTTCCTTCTCCACCAGAGGAAAATTCTCTCAGCCTACTGTAAATGATCTACTGGACTGAACCAAGCATTTAGCTCATATTGACTCTGGCATCTCTCAATCATGGATGCACACAAAATAAGTGAATAATGATTTGCAGAGATATGTCCCTAAATATTCTCCAGCCACCACTGCACTTTTCACCCTTTCTTCTAATACTAATAATCAAAATACCATGGAGAGAAAGTTAATGTGGTTTAAACCACATTAGAGAAAGAACTCCAAGTATTGTTGTAAGGCTAAAAACCTTAGGAAAAACCCAGAGCTTCTCCAAATGTAAATATAGTATCATCCTTCTCACAGTATCCTAGAATCTCATTCAATAATGTTTTTAAACCACTTCAGCTAACTGGGACAGATGGATATCAAATAAAGATTCAATACAGCAGGATAAAATCTGACTATTCAAACCTAGACAAGAGGGAAAAAAAGTGCGAGCTAGCTACCTAGAGACACATAAAGTGAAGGAGTATACACACTGCACTTACCAGATTATACAATCAGCTACAGAACAAAATAAAATCATACTCTCTTTGCAAAGATGCTAGAATTTCGGAAAGTTCCAAGTATTATTGGAACTGGACTGGTAAAGTATAACGCCATAGTTTCATTGTTCTACTGGTGGATTCTCCTCCCTGAAACATGTTCTAAAACTAACCAAACCAAGGCAAAATTTAGACAGAATTATCCAGCTTTTGTGAAATGAAAAAAACCCACAGAACTAAAACTGGAGAGTTGCCTAATATTTATACAGATATGAAACTTTCTTGCTCTTATGTGACTCTGATTCTAACTACATTCTTACACCAAGCTTCCCTATTGATCTAACTGGAATCAACAGGGTGAATTACTAGAAAAGAGCATCAGAAGATCTTAATGATGTTAAGATTACATATCTGGTTTTGATCTTTTTCCTCAAAAGTTATTTTTACTTCCTGTAAGTGTAATTAATGTTGATGGAGAGGTTCGGATACTTCAGTGATGTAGATATAACCACAAAACAAAACCAAAAGTCAGCTTTCATAACCTCACAATTTAATTCTGATGAGACTAAATCGTCCCCTCAGAATCCTTTTGGCTCTTAGATGTACTTTGTATTTAAACTGGTCACAAATAAAACGTCCTTCTGCTGAGCTGACAATCCCAACAAAACTTGCCATAGTATTAAATCAGTCAGCAATAAAAAGTAATTTAGAAGTCTTGCAGTAAAAAGACAACAAAGCTTGTTGACAACATATGCTTACGGTATTACCAGCCCCTATCACATAAACTGCTCAAAACTAAATTGTTTCCCCTGTCCTAGGAACCAGAGCTACAACTCGTATCTTTCTTCTTTAAGGCATTAACCATGTGAAAGCTGTGTTCATATCTTAGACATTACTTGTCACTCATTTGTTAAAAACTGGTCTACTTGCAACCAGGAGGTTGACAACTTCTGAATTCACGTGGCCAAAGCTCAGAGCTGAGGCTGGCCCATACTGTGACAGCTAAAAGGAAGAGGTTTTCAAATACATTTACAAGACAGAGGACCAGAGAGAACACTGGTCTGTTACTGATGAGAATGGTCACCTTACTGACAGGGGCACAGACAAAGCAGAGACGTTTAACACCTTCACCTCAGTCTTCAACACAGTCGAAGGGCTCTGGGACTCCACATGCCTCAAGACAACGATAACCAGCTCAAGACTTTAAGATGTATGAAAAAAGTCATACCAAATCTATTACACAAGATATTATGACAAGATTATGAAAAGATGTCAATATAGCCTGGTTAAACAACCTAGAGCAAACCACCAATTTTTCCAGAAGACACACTTAATGCACATGTGGGTAGGGGGGGAGGGGGAGCCACCAATCAAGACTTCCTGTTTGCACTGTTTGGGTAATTGGACTTTTAAAGTTTTATTCTTCAAGTAATGCAAAAATACAGTTTAAACCTTCACCAAAATTTTGAAAAGTGATACAAACACTGATCTTTTCAAACTACCAAAATGAATGGAAATCAACAGCACCTGTTTTGAACTTGCCAAGTCCTTGTTTGTTTCCGGACAGCCCCTACCAACTAGTTGGAGGGCTTAATATTAAGCCTGTGGAAAGCTCTACAATACCTGTTCTGCTTTTCTAGCAGGCTATGCCTTCATGTTTTCACGAGGGAAGACAGCCCATGAGATACAAGTCTGATTTTAATGCAGATTGCTTGGGACAGGAGGTATGCCTACAGAAACTGCAGAAATAAATTTAAAAAGCAACAAAACACTTAGTGCCTGTTAACCAGGGCAAACTACAGGAGTGGAAAAAGCAACCTCACTGGCATGGTATCATGCCACTTAGGTTCCTATTGTAATGCTGATGCTGTCTGGGTAAGATGGATGGAACGTAAGAAATCTCAGAACTCTGGGTTCCCATCAGCTCCATCAAACTTGATATGCATTGACTGACCATTCAGTTGAAGAAAGAAAATAATAGATGCAGGCATGACCCCACAGAAACAGCAGAAATTCTGCTATCAACAATTATTAATTGCCCTCCTGAATATGACAGAATGATACTGGGTAATTCTGTGCAGATATACCAAATGTCTCTTGTTGATCTTCAAGAAATGCTGGTGTCTTAAAAGAGATTTGGAACACAGAAGTGTGAGTCACTAGCTAGACAGTCTGAGAATAAAACAACAGGACAGAATATTAGGAAATATTATGCTTGTAAGGAAAATCTAATTTGATTTTAACATATGCTGTTACTTCAATGACAACCAGAGATTAAACTAAAAAAAAAGGGTATGGAATGAAGAGGGTAGAAAGGCTTTGTACAGAACTCAGGAGTAACCTTTCCCATATTCAGCATAAAGGGAAAGAAGGGGAAGAAAAAAGGTACAGATATTGAGGAGAGAGCTCCCTCACATAAAAAAAAAGATTTTTTCCTGAACTGTCTTAAATAGGAAAATGTTTTTAAGATTTCCAATTAAACAACACTTTGAGCCAAGTCTCGATCCCTTACTTTACAGCATTCTAAATTGCAGTGATGATCACCAAACCACAAAGTGTGGAGTCCAAAGAGCTTCTGCTAATTATTTGAAATTGACTCCCCAGTTATGGGAAGCCACTACCAAGAATACTCGTCTATTTTTATTTTAAGTCCGGTTTAAGGGGCACAGAACGATGCTGACAGGTACACACCAGTTTTTATAGCTAATTTCAAGCTCTCCAGATTTCAAAGTTATTTACAATTGGAGAGCAAGCTATTGCACAACACTAAAAAAGAAAATAAAAGCATCAACAGTGATTTAGATCTGCAACAGACCCCTAACTACAAGCTGACTTTTAAAATATTCTGTCAATTCTAGATACTGGAAGATCTGTACTGTATTGATTAAAACTTACTGGCTCGAGTTTGGTTCTGCTCATTTACAGAGCCATCTCAAACAAGAGAAAAAACAGACCAAAAAAACATTTGACAGGTGAATACTACCAGGATCTGTGTCTCTAACAAGATGATACCGATCTCCCAAACCATAGAGTATCTGTGGTCAAAGGACAGATCAATAAACTTGGTATTCCAAATTAACACACTCTTTATCAAGTAAAATTAGAAACAGAGTGCAGAGCAAATTGATTTATGTACCTCTAAATGAACCGGTATATATCTGGCATCTGAACATACGCAGAGATCACATGTATGGCCCAGGCTTTTTATGCTGCACGTGGCTTTTAGTCAAAAATTGCAGAGTTTTAATCTTAATTAGTGCTAGAGTGCTGATTTTGAGTACTCCAAATTGGTAAGATTTAAAGGCAGTTTCTTGGAGCAACCATGCACAACTGGCATGGATTTAAAAGTAATCTGTAGATAATGTTCAAATTTTTTTGCATATTCTTAAGGTTCCAACTTTTAGATTGTGACCAGACAGCTATGTAACAGGACAAAGCACTCCCAATATGAAACAAATTTAGAAAAGACAAAAATTAAAGGACACTTTGCATTCAGCAACAATTTATGAGTTTTATGTTTAAGCTATTATGTTGCTGGCTGAAGAGCCAAAGCATTCAAGAACTCTACCAGAAGACCTTACTGTAACAGCCGTAGAAAATGTTAAGAGGTAAATGGATGGATCTGTGAATGTATATGTATTTGAATCAAGCTTTAACACGTTATCCAGTGTGCTAGCCAGGTTGGATGGGGCCCTGGGCAACCTTGTGTAGATCCAGGCCTGGAGGTTGGTGGCCCTGCCTATGGCAGGGGGGGTTGGAGCTCTATGATCCTTGGGGTCCCTTCCAACCCACGCCATTCTATGATTCTATGATCACTTGAAACTGGATTGACACTACTACTGCTCCAGTCTACATTACCAACTGAGTCTCGTGTTCTGTAGCTGAAGAGGATCTGTTAAGAAAACACTGGGCAGAAAGAACACTGCACTGAGTGCTACAGAGAGAAGTACATTTTTCTTGGCCTGGGCACAGTAAAACTACATGTTTTAATACTTCAGTATCAACGTAATCATATATATATTTTCTATAAACTATTCTAGGAAACTCAGGTCATTGATATTTTTTTCTCTAGGGATTAATTCTTGCTAAAAGCAAAAATAAAAGTTCCCTTTTAGCACAGCAGCAGCAATGCACATGTACTGAACGAAACCACGGGAGGCTGCTCAGGAATGAATTTTCTGTGTGAGATTACAAGGCCGCCCAGCTCAGAAGCAACACACATCTCTCCATGCAACTGAACTTAAAAGTTTTGCGCCGTATGAAAGACTCCTACTTTGTAATTATGTCACTGCAGGGCAATATATATGGCTATTCAGGTAGTTAAGTGACAACCTTCTGCTGATAAATACACTTTTTCTTATACTGTAACTGGTACTGACTACTGACCACATCTGAAAACAAGATTCTGTCCTAGACTGAATTTTCATCTTAATTCATACAAAAATTCTATTGAAAAATCCCAAACAAAACACAATCAAAAAACCTCCACCCCACCAGACATGCTTTGAAAGTCCCTTTGCTCTAAATAACTCCATCCAGAAAGGAAGGATTCCTTTATTAACAATCCAAATCATCAGGTAAGCACATGCCTATGCAAAGTAGATTCACTCCTTACCCAGTTTGATTTATGCCAGAAACTGAATCAGGCTGATAAGGCTCAAAGAAAGCTTTTAAAAATCAGCTAAAAATCTGTGTTTCATACACACACACGAGGTATACAAATGCATACACACCCTCACACACACACACACACGCCAGAAACTTTCAATTTACCAAGAATGCCAAAATTAGAAATCCTGAAGAAAACCCACTAAATCCTAAGGTGCCACGCCTTAAAAGTCACAACATTTCTCCTATAAAATTATCTTCCCTGTCTTGAGCTCCAGACCATTTGGTGTGTTTTAAATGCAGATATCCCACAAAAAAGTATTTCTCTACCCCTTCAATGTTTGAAGTAGCAGTGTTAGTGAGTTCTGACAAGACCATGGAGAAGAAAGCACAGCATAAGGACAGCTGTATGATAAAACTGGGTCTACTATGCATCTGAAAAGAATCACAGTCTTACAGGCTGTAGCACTACATTTTTATAAACTGCACATACTTAGGCTACTTTTTCTGATGTCAAGTTACTTTCAGCTATCCAGGAAATAGGGATAATATAATAACAACCACCACTAAAACGAAACACACCCTCAACCCTCCCCCACCCCCAAAAGTAAGACACTAAAAACCAATAAAAATGTATTAAACTAATACAGGGAACAATTCAAAAACTGATGGAAATTAAGATTCTTGTAACTTGATACTTTAGAAGCTAAAGTACACTCTTTTGTAAGCTTACATGTGAAACCACGCAGAGGATCCAAATTTCTTGATAAAAATTCAAGAATTCTCATGATTTGACTATTTGGAAGCCCTTTAGTATCACACATGCACCTGCTTTCTGTAAGATTATTCACCTTCTCCCCAGTCATATCAATCAGCTTTTAATAAAATTATCTTACACAATTACGATCTTTAAAATGCTCATGAAGTCCTTTCTGTGGGAGAATGAAACTAAAACAAGCTAAGAGCATCTTAAAATCATTTTTTGTTTTGATTTTTTTTTAAATATAGGGTATGAGAAGGAATGAGAAGGAATGAGAAGTCAGAAAGAGCTTAAGACTGCAGAATCAGAGTTCAGAAAGTTTTCCTGAATTATGGCCACAAGTATGTAGACAGCTTGAATTTGCTGCTTATGCCAAGCAACCATATAATCTTCTAAGAAATACAAGCAGGGCTTAGTTCATCTGGTGACAGATTAATACTCTCATTAAAGATTAGGGTATAGATTTACTACAATTACATGAATCATCTTCATAATAACAAACATGCACATATATCATAGATAGCTATGTTGAGTCCACAAATCAAGCTCAGCAAGAATTTCAACATCTTGAAATTGTGTCCAAGAAAAGCAAAACGTATTTTACTTTGCATAAAGGAGTAATTTTAGTTTTGGGGTTTTTCTTTAAATTTTTGGGGGGTGGGGTTGAGGGATAGTGGCACTATTGCAGTATAGAGCAGCTCAAAAGATTCACACCTGATTTTATTACATCTGCGAATGCTTGGCTCCTGTATGCTTTCCTAATAATCACATCACCACAAAAAAACACAATCCCAAGACTGAAGAAAATTAAATGTCAAGATGAACCCTGATGGATAAATTCTTCTACACAACTCGTATAAGTATTAAATTTTAAAGCAATTACAAGTGATCTTAGAAGTTAATGCAATCTTTTACAACAGCCTAAATGCGTTTAACACCTCTTAACTCTTGAGACTTTAGGAATGAAAAATACATCCAAAGCCTGAGTCAGATAACACAGTGCAACTCACCAGCAAGATAACCACTGACAGACTTATACAAGGGACCTGTTTAACCACATGCTAAGTTTTATAGTGAACTTGGCAACACTAGCAAACAATTTCACCTTGATAACAACTTTCAACATTTACCCCCCCATGCCATGTGCCTTCTTGTGCCTTTCCGAAGTGCTACATCTGGTCACGCTCAAATCTCTGAAAACCAAAGTTAAATGTACACAGCACTGCAGCTAAACTCAGTCTCTCTCTGGGGCTGGCACTGCTTACAGGAGCCATCTGCATGAATTCTGGGCACAGCCGCTGTGTGACATTAAGGAAGGAGAGCCTTCAGTGAGTCTGGCTGGCAGGGCAGCTCTGTTAACAAGGACATCTGGGGATTACAGCGCCTGGCAAAACTGCATCTGGAACAGGCAGGGATTAGGAAGGAAGGAGATAATTCACTGGAGGGGTGCTACTAACCTTACACATTTGAGCAGATGGGGAGAGAATAGTTTCACTTCTACCTTGACAACTAGGGACTAAGGTAACAAGGCTTGTCTTTGAGACTCAAACTAGTACATGAGCTTGTACTGTACCACAGGCCGTCACTGCAGAAAGGTGCTGCACTGAGGTAGGCAATTATACCTTCTTAAATCCATCCCACTGCAGGGACAGTATCCACAAGGCAGCGGTGCCATGTTGAATTACTACTTCACTACCTGCTTTTAATTCTTTTCTAAACCTTGCTTTTTTTGGTGCCAAAATTTATACCACAGCTTCAATGTACTAAAATGGCATAGTGACACCCAACATAAAGGGGAAACAAGGTGAAGTCTAAAGATTACAAAATTTGTAACGCAAATTATATCCTCAAGAGAGTTACATACAGTGTATAAAGCAAAAAGTATGAGAATAAGAAATTAAGTTGTATTTCAGTGATTCAAAAGCAAACAAATTACATCAGAAATACTCAAAACTCAACACCACAGACCAAAGAGCTTTAGAAGTAGTCTTGCACATCAAAGAAATCAAACCTCCTAAAATAACTGCAAGGCATCTCAACTATAAAGTAGTGGCACCAGGTGTATAAACCAGACATTACTGTATTTCTAATGGTGAATTAGAATAGAAGTAATTGCTGTCGTAGCATATTGGTGAGAGGAGGGTGGGGGGGTAGGGCTGTAATTTTCTCTGCTATTCAGTTTTTAAAACATAGAAAGAAAAACAAAAGCAGCAAAAGTATATTATTAAAAATTGAATAAAAATATCTCACGACAGGCAAAATTATTTTATTCCCTTAAATTACAAGCAGCTATGCAACCCAACTCTGTTTCTTTTCTTGGCTGAAGATGTCAGTAAAAGTTCAAGATCTGTAGCTGCCAAAAGCAACTAAATGCTTCAGTGTCCTCCGTTCTCTTCAAAGCACTCCTAGCTTTCCTCTTTTTCCTTCCAAAGGGACTGAGCTTTTGTATTCTTACTCTTGAGAGAAATTCTCTTCATTCTCCACTCTACTCCATTTTACCACTCTATCCGATTGTTCCTAGCCCAGCAAAGGCCCACAGATTAATGGAGCTACTCAGACTTTTATAGCATGAGTATCTGCTCACTGTCTACATGGAGATGACTGGGTTGGTAGACCAGTGATACCAGTCAATGTCATCAACCCTGACTTTAGTAAGGCCTGAAGTGTACCTGTGTCCTTTAACCAAATCAGTAACATGGACTAGATAAGTAGACAGTAAGTTTGGAAAAAACCTAGCTAGGCAACCATGTTGAAAAGGTTATAGAGAATGGTGCAAAGTCCAGCTGGCAGCTGGTTACTCGGAGCATCCCCCAAGTGCTGATACTGGGGCTGACAGTTTAACAATCTGAACAAGTTAACTGAGTACACTTTGAATGAATCAGCAGATGATACTAAGTGGTATGTTTGCTTTCAAGTTATGACAACTGAAATCTTACTGCTGTCTTCAATTGCTTAATTAAAAGGTATACAAATAAGGATTGAGCCAGGCTCCCTTCAGAGAAGCACACGCATAGGACAAGAGGCAGTGGACAGGAAGTTTCAACAAGGGATATCTCATTTAGATGACACCAAAAAAGAATTCTCACCATGATGGTGGTCAAACACTGAAACAGACATCCAGAGAGGCTGTGGAATTTCTATCTTTGGATATTCTGGAGTAGTGATGGAAGTTAGAGGAGGATTTCTATCCTCTTCCACAGGATAAGCAGTAAGAATTATGAAAGCTATTGAGAATTACAAAATCTGAACATCACTAAGTTAAAAAGTTAAATAAGGAACATTTTGCAGTATATTTTCTTCTTGTTTCTTTTAAAAATAATTAAGATTGTTAAAATGTCATTAGACTACATAAAGCTCGTTCTAGAATTCATCTGGCAGAAGTGTTAGTAACATGTGACAGCAGAGCCCTACAGCATTCTGTTCTGAAAAGCAGATGCAAGTCATCACTCCGCATTCGCCTGATGCACAGCGCTGCGTGTACTATGGATTCACGTGGTTTCCTGGCTCCTTTGGGAAGTGTGTACTGGAGAACCTCTATTGTATTTGCTCCACAAGTTGTGAGCTGAAGAGACATTTACAATACTACCTCTATGTAATCTTCTCTCAACGAAAAGAACACCTTATTTCGATATCTAAATGTCAAAGTAAGTAAAAGCAACTGTGCCTGGATTATTATCTCTATGCTATAGTTGAAGCAGCAGAGATTTGACAGTTAAATGACTTCTCAAAGTCAGAGAACATGTAGCTGAATCAAGCACAGGAAATTAACACGAAAATTTCCAAACTTCCTGTTTTTATTTTGGAGGTGAGAAAGATAAGCCACACATTTATTTGCCAAAGAGCCAGAAAACATGCACATACAAATTGTTTCTCCTATTCAAGTTTAGTCACTTTTTTTGTTGTTGCTTCTAGTCATTTATGGCCTGAAACGGTTGAGGGGACCCAGATGGAATGAGAAAACGGAAATTCCTTTAGAACCCAATGCAAGAGCCCCTGTTTTACACTTACTACGCTCCCCCAACACTGTGCTTGCTCTTTTCTATTTCCAGGTACACCATACACCTCCCATCCACCAAAAAACAATGTGCTTGACTACAACATAGGAGATGACATGAGGGCTCGTTTACATCCTCTACAAAAAGAAATCAACAAACCCTTCTTGAGCTTTAGCAAGCCTCTTCCTGTGATAACATTAGGACAATTTAAAATACCTGAACTGCTTCTGCAACATTTAGCCAAACTCACTTATGACTTTTTCACATTTACTGATGTACATTGGGGCAATTTTACATTTAAACGTGTGCAACTCCGACCACCGAATCACTGTCTCCTTTCTAAACCCACCTGTGGCTTCCCTGTGCAGACAAAATGGTCAAAGTTCCTCCAGCCAGCAGAAGAAGAAATAATAAAACAACTCTTCTGAAGTGGAATAGTCGGATTTTATGTCATATTATCATGCTCTAATTGGCAAGCCAGAGCTCTGAGACTCTTGTCTCTTCCAAGACTGACATGAAACAGAAGGAAAAAACCCAAAAGTAGTTCATGGGACAACCTGGCACAACTCATCTGTGATCAACAGCATCCTTTTGCAAGATAAAGGCTGAAACATGCAAGCAGGTGGAGTACTGGCAGGCAATCCACCTCAAGAGAATACACAGATAAATGACATTTACTTTTCCTTACCTGATGTGCGTTGCCGGAAGGGACTCATACTGGCGAGAAAGGAAGAGCTCTCTGTGCTTCAACTGATGTTTCTGTTTATCAGTCAAGTCAACCTCAACTGTAGTTTCAGACTCTTCTTCAACTTCTTCTGCAGAGAAGCAAGAGCGTAGGTCGAAATTAATTCTGTTGCATAACACCATTGCAGCCATTTCACTTGACATCCCCCCCACCCCTTAGCAACCTTCCTTCATATTTCAAAGAAGAGTTTAGCAAGACTACACTTTATGTAACTTGACAGAGTATTAAGTAATTTGAATTCTATACCTTCTACTTAAACTCTTGAAAAAAATTATGCTTCTCTCCTCCTGTACTACACACTGACATCTTTCACACAGCTGCAAGACCAATCCTGACAATATTACTCATTCTTTTTTCATCTTCTTTCATCTGCTTTCTCTGAGGGTGCCTCTTGCTTGCTGACCCATTCTGGTTTAGTTTTTTCTGTTGCTCATACTGGTGTTACTAAAACTTTTACACAAGTCCTAGGGAAAAGCATACTTTCTATGAACAGAAATTCACAAAATTACAATTGCAGATTAAGACTGCCAAATCATAGTCTTTAAAAAAACCCCAAAAACCCAACAGAAAAAGCCTCCTTCTTTCCATTGTTGTTTACCCTATAAGATACTGACAACACCACTGTTTCATATTTAAATAAGATTTTTAAAAATTTATTTCAAACAAGACAGCACTATTTAATCTAGAACAAAACATCTGTAACAGCTAGTCATAAATTATATAGTCCTCTTGGAAAGATATTTTCAGTTGGAAATTATAGCTACTCTAATGTACGAGGTAGTACTAGAGAATTTCAGACAAAACAAAAAAAATTTAAACTGTAAACTGGGAACACAGAGGAAGAAATAAAAGCAGATACTAGAAAGCATCACATACATAGTTAAAGAGGAATGTTCACAGTGGTTGCTAACATGTCATAAGAGGACAGGCTCTTTGAAATTACTACCCTGGGATTTGCAGGGCAGAACTTGGCCTTCCTGGTGGATTCTTGGGACATGCAGAACTTCAATCTATACTTCTCTAGCTTCCCAGAAATGACAAAAAGCCTCCAAGATCACAGTATTCAAAAAATAGACACTTAAAACTTCTGTGAGATGAACTAAATAATCAATCAGCTGCAAAACCAAGTGTGTCTATAAAATATGCCTCAGAAATTAAACAACGAAACATCAGCATTAGGTGATTTCACATAACTGCCTACAACAGATCACCTCATCCACTCTCCCAACAATAACCATTTTTACAACCAGCCTACAGACACTATCTCAAAATGAAGCCTGCCTGTGTCCTCATGGCAACCACAGTTCTCTCCAAATGCAGTACTTTTAAAATCATGCCTATGCGTAGTTTATTCCACTTCTAATAGTTATTTCCAGAAAAGTGATACAACAACACACTCTGATATAACCAACTTCCTCAAACCCAATTCCACAGACTTCATCTTCTCATAAACTCCCCAGTCACCTTCCTTGTTTTGCAACAAGACAAAGAAAACAAAAATGAAAAGACGACCCACACACCACCCCAGTCTCACCTGACGCAGGTTGCCCTGGGAAGTGCTGTTGGCTGCTCCCTCCCTGGCAGTGTTCAGGACCAGATTGGATGGGGCTTTGGGCAACCTGGGCTAATAACAGGTGTCCCTGCCCACGGCAGGGGGGTAAGAATATGATGATCTTTAAGGTCCCTTCCAGCCCTAACCATTCTGTGATTCTATGGTACAGGTCCAAGTCAAACTATGACTAAGTTCAGAATTATTCTGCCACCTGTAATACTGCATTAGCAATAAATAAAAGCTTACATAAATCTGTGAAAAGGCAAAACTTTTTTTTTTTTAAATTAAGCAAGAAAAAAGATTAATTAATGTTAAAAGGTTCATTTTTCAAGCAATCAACAACTATGACTGGTTACTACATTAACTATCTGTTGCAAGCTGTATTTGTATTTCGAAGTTCAAGCATTAATATCAAGACATGCCAGTGGTTGCTTTATTGGTCTGGGGTTCTTTAAAGTAAGTGCATTGCTTGTAGTATTCTACAAGTCCAAAGTTCTCAAATGGCTATTTATTTCTTCTCTCCTTCCTGAAAAATATCAAAGTTAATCTAGCGTTACAACCTTCCGAACAGAACTGACAAAAAGCAGTCCATTAGAATGTAATTTAAGCATCCAAACACAGGTGTCTGGGGTCATTTTAGATTGACATATCCAAACACATCTGACTGCAGATCTGGCTCACAAGATGGGAGAATAAGTGCCATTTTCAAGTGGCTGCACGGAGCCAGAAATAATATTCTAAAGAGTTTAAAATTACTTTAGACACCTATTGCTCAAGTACCTTAATAGCTCCTTCGGACTAAGAATTTAAATTTTAAAATTATTTTAAAACCCTCCAAAACATTAACCATGTATTTATTGTACTAATATTACATAAGCCAAGAGAGTGATTGATCCAAGAGCCTGAAACTGAAACTGAGTGTCTCTCACATATCTCTTAACTCCAAACCTAAACATGAAACAATGTAACTTTTTCTGTTGTGTTTTTACAAACATGTTTTAACTCAGGAAAAACTGACAAGCTTGGTAAGTAGAACAAACCACTGCCAGATACAGAACAGTTCCACACTCAACACAGTGTAATTTACCACCAGGATAATTTTACAATTGTATTCTTCAACGTTGCAATATAAAACCAACACTAGCAGTAAGATTAACATTTAGTAAAATAAGCAATAGTTTGCCCCAGCAGTAACACAAACCTGTGACTAGGGAAGGAAACACTGGATAGCACAAGGAAGTGAGAAAACTAAATTTCCTTGATGGCAAATACAAACCCAGTTTGCTTGATTGCAATAGAAAGAGTCCTACATCTGATAAAACCTTTGGCCTGCTGCTTTTGAACAAGGACTTTGCACTGATCAGACCTTAACACCTATCAGAACAGTAATGAGGAACTTCCAGTACTCCTAGATCTCCCTCCACCTTTTTGACTCAGATTTGCAGCACATGTGAAGCTCCATTTGCCATCCAGGGAGAGACTATTCTCGTCAAAGAGACTGAAATGGAAGGTACCTGCAGGGAGCCATGGAGCAGCACTGAGCTAAGCACGCTTGCAGCACGTGGAAGAAAAAGCAAAGGCTCAGAGTGAGCAAGTGTTTTAATGGAGCAATACAGTGATGAGATACACAGGCCTCATTGCTCCAAGATTAGAGAGAAAACAAAATGCAATTTAAAATTGTTCATCTTAAAAATATTTTGATAGACATAACTACAAAGATAAATACTAATAGTTTTTGAAAATGACAAAAATCCCTTTTTTTGTAGGCCTTGGGCAAAGTTTAAGACAATGCTGCTTTACTTTCCCTGGTTTACAAAAAAATATTTCATTATTTAAAGGAAAATGGAGAGCAAAAGCAAGCGGCTCCAGTGAGCTTTTAAGGCTTTAGGTCTATTTATTATACATGGGCTTTCTAATCAGCAATTGTGAATACCTAACTTTGACCCTGAAAACCAGAGTGATCTGGTGATACTTACAGTGGCATTGCTGCAGATTCACACTTTTCCTTTTTTCCATGTGATGTAATTATTTACCTCTTAACTTAACTGAATCAACCAAGTAACAGCTGCAGGGAAGCAAATGTAACCGTCCCCAGCTTCGATACGCATCACCACTTGTAAAAATGTGATGCACTATGATCTTGGGTTGTTTTTTTCCTCATCCATTTAATTTGTGGGATTCACTGTTATAAAGTGGTGGTGGTAGTGAGCGGAAGAACAACTGTCCATGCCACCTGAAGTTTGTGGACAGTTTCTTTGTTTATAGTTAAGTAACATGATGACTCAAGCTTGACAGTAGGAAGAACTGCCTGTTTTTAACAGCTAAAATCAAAATAAACTGAGGGCAAGTCTCTAGAAACACAACACACCCACTTAAAATAAAATGGTTTAAAAACAATTAAACAAAGAAATAAATCCTGAAAGACACAAGTTCAAACATGGTTCAAGCCACTGTTAACCATCAGCTAGCAAAAAAGTTAAGATTCCTCTAACATACTACTCCTTCCTTAAAGTCAAAATAATCCACCACATGCTCCTCTTGTCTGCAGCAGAGATGAAACACTTAAGGCTGTCTTCAGGGAGGTGGAGTAAATCTTCAGTTTTAAAAGGAAAAAGAAAGTTCTCCCTCTATTACCACCAAACTGCTGACTGTTATTTTCAGCCAGAGACTGGCTGGATCACAGAACCATGGAAACGCAGAGCAGTTCAGGCTGGAAGGGGACTCAAGAGGTCTCTAGTACAAACTCCTCCTCAAAGTAAGCTCAGCTGTGAGGTCAGCCCAGGTTACTCAGCATTTTATTCAGTTGGATCTTGAAAACCTCTGAGGACAGACACCACATAACTCAATCATGATGAAAATGCTTTTCTTTATATCTGATCTGAATTGTTCCTCTCGCAATTTAGTCACTACAGAGTCCAATTCCACCTTCTCTATAACCCCCCATAGGGACTGGAAGTCACCCTCTTTTCCAACAATTCCCACAGCTTCTCCACCACTAGTGGGGCAAGTGCCCATCCTGGTGGTCTGTGCTGAACTTGTTCCAACTTAACAGCAACTTTGCTGTCTCAGGGGCCCAACACAGGATGCAGTACCTAGATGTGATGCAACAAGTGATGAACAATCAGGGGGATAATCACTTGCCTTGATCTACTGGCTATGTGCCCATGACGCCTGCTGTCTGCCAGCACACCCAGGGCCTTCCCTGCAGAACTGCTTGCCCATGCTTCTGTCCCCAGCTTGTATCCCTGCCAGGAGCTCTTCCTTCCCAGGTGCAAGACTTGGCACTTGTCCCTGTTAAGTATCTTCAGGTTCTCTATACCCCATTCTTCCTGCTTTCTAGGAAGCCCTGACTACATGCCCTTCCCTCAAGTATATCACCTGGCCATCCCCCACAGCATGGTGTCACCTGTGAAGGTGATGAGAGTGCACCACAGGGCCTGCTCTGGTCACTGATAAAGACAGGTCCGCATATAGACACCTGTGGGGCCCCACATAGTATGAACCCTTAACCACCACCCTCTGACTCAAATAATTAAATTAGGGTTTTTATTCACCTAGGTGTCCCTCAATCCAGATAAAACTCCAACTCCTTGCCCTGGCATGCCTACCAAAACTGCTAGTGCCGGCACAAAGGAGAAAAGCAGGAATAAGAGACTTTAAACTGGGAAGGCGTGATCGGAAAAAAACAAGCCCACTCCTTTCAGCGGCAGCACGGACTCATGCTGAATTAAATCAGCAGTGTAACCAAAACCAGAGGTGCATTAACTTCCTACCTCTTAAACTTAATTGCTTCCAATTTTGAAACCATATCTCAGCTTAGCTACATCCAATTTATGCAAATTTACACGGAGATTTAAATCACTACCAGAATTTGCTAAAATACCTTTAAAATTGTTTTAGAACAGCGTAAATTTCAGTTCAAAGAATGCCACTAGGACCTACTTTCAGAACACTTTCTGAACTTTTTTCTTTCCTAAAGACTTTTTTCTTCTATTGGGTATCACAGGAATAACCAACACATTTTAAAACCTACAAATAGAAAGCTGAGAATGCTGAAAGAGCAGCGAGTTTACCACTCACAAAGGAAAGATGGCTGCGCATTAACACTCTCTTTTAAGCTTAGCCGGTTGTGGCAAGAACATCAAGCACCCATTTGGCAATTAAATGCTACAACAGTAAGAATTATAAATACAGGTTTATGAGGAAGAGGGAGTAAATTATTTACTGCCAAAATGAGTACAAAAGATCCAACATCAAGTTTAACCGTCCGAAGGAACCGATTCAGCCTGTGAATGAAGAGAGAGCTTCTCTTAGGTGAGCAGTCGGCCAATTTGCTCATCTGCTTGAGGCTTCTCTGCACATGTTGTGTTGTAGTCAGTGGTGATATTTAACCGGCTAGTGCTGTAGTAAAGCAGTTCAACCAACTTGGTGAGCTAGACTATGCATAGTGATACTGTCAATTTGACTGAGAACGTGTTTATCAAAGCTGAATTAATTAGCTTCAGTTACGCCACGTCTGTTAGTACAATGTTCAGACGGCTGTTAGAATATGTAACATCGATTTGATACTTGCTGTTACTGCCAGATCGGAGTAGAAACCTAAAGCGCATTTTATGTGGATTGTGAGTCATTTAGATAGCACGTTACTACCTGAAGTGTGAATCTGAGCAATTCTGCAGACAGGAAAATAATTTTTTTTTAAAAAAAGGACCAACTGGTTATGTTTGGAGGGAGTAGGTGTACTTCTCATTCCTATCGGATAGCACCGACAGGCACGTGGCCTCTAAGGGGTTATCCAGTTTCCTTACACGCTTTTTACACACTTCCCCAGGTGATCCTCCCATACTACCTCGTCACTATCTTTCTAACAGGCATCACAAAACAAAAATAATTATACTTCACAACCATTAAGCACTACTATGCCACACCTATTCCCCAATAATAAAAATTTCTAAAATCATGCAAAAGTGGGGGCTATGAGTATTTCCAAGTAGCAACTTACAATACTGACGATTTCCAGGATGGCAGTCAATTATTAACAACTATCTGTCTCTTATTCATCATAGGCCTGGAGCAAAACTATTTAATGAAAATTCTAATGGTTTTTATTACCAGAAAACTCCACTTTCCAAAACTTGATGGGTGAGGGGTTTTTTGGATAATTGGCTTTGGAGATTTTTGAGAGCAAGGAGCTCATTGGGTGGAAGGCAGGGAAGGATTACCTTGGTAAAGAGCATGAATCACAGTGTGCTACACTAAATATATCCTACAATATTAAAAACAACATGAATAAATGCAAGAGTAAGCACACTAGTTTTTTAACTCTTATTAAACTAGTTTTTTACAATGTTACAGAACAAAAGTATCCCAGAGAAACATGAAAACAACATGCAGACAACAGTGAAAGAGCTGGCAATTCTATACCATAAATCTACATTTTTTCCCCTCTTCTTGTTTTGTCTCATCTATTCGAACGCAAACTCTCCAAATGAGAAAACATCCTGTTATAGGGCTCAAAATATGCTTCAATCAATCATGCGTACACCTGTAAGAACAGCAGCAACCTGCTGCAGCACGTATGGAACAACAGTCCTGGTTAGCGTTTCTTTAAGCAGCTCATTAGCAACAGCAAGCAGTAAACTCAAAGGAAAGAAAAAAAAAAAAAGTGGGAAGTTTTAGCTCTACCTTCAAATCCAGGCTGACAGGCCACCCCACAGAGCAGAAGTGCACATGGGGAATCTGACACCACCCAAGAAACCCATTTTTAAAATCTATTACCTGGCTCAAGAATTGCAACGATGCCATGTAACCTGCACAAATGATGATTAGACCTGATTTTGAGAAGAGGGAGATGTCTATCTTCCATTTTCATGAAACTGTTGCTACTAACTTTTTCCATCACTTGGCTTTTCACCATTTCCATAGAGACTTCCTGCTCATGGTGTCTTGTTAAAACAAGACAGTCTTTCATTTAGAATAGGCACCAGGTTTGCCTCACCTTAGTAAAATGCATTATAAATACTTTTTAAAGACACTTTTCTACCATGTAGAGAACTAAGAACACCAAAACTTCTTAAGTTTTGTGAAAGAACCTAGAGTCCACGGTTAAAATCTACACTTGTCCTTTACTGTGTGACAATAACCACAGAGCTTCAGAGATTTAAATTGCTTTTCTAACATGCAATTCGCATCCTCAATGGCAGATAAACAGCTTTTCAAAATGTTGGCAGAGACAAAAAGGCACAGATTGTACAAACACTTTTCTACCCCTACTCAGAATGGCATATGATTCCGCTTATAAAACACAAATTATTTATCATCTACAGTATCTCCTTCCAGAAGGGCTGAATTTTGGTAGATTTTTCGCAGGGAGGAAAGTAGTAGTAGAGGGGAAGGGGAAAGGAGAAAAAAAAAAAAAGAAGAAAGAAAATAAAAGGACAGAAAAGGGTTGTATACCTGCTGTTGAGTAAACCGAAACACATTCAAATTCTATGAGCACGATTTTAAAATGAGAAGAATGTTATCCAAGTTAACGTCTACCCAACACCTGCACAGTAAGAAAGGTTTTCTGTTTACAGACCTCACAAGAAAAGGAGAAAAATGGCAAAAGGAGTTTATTCACTCTGACACTGACTTCGAACTTCATCTTTTTACATCTGCAGCCATGCTACAGGTTTAACTTCCAGGGTACATTATTTCCTTGATGCACATATAGAGATCTTAAGATTATAATTAACTATACATACAAACTAAGAAAAGTATACAGAGATATGAATATATGTATTACTTTAAATTATTAAAACCTTTTAATTTATTAATTCTGATGCCAGTGGGAAAAAAAGCAAAAATTAACAGAACAGCTTAAGAATAAACATCACATTGTGTTACCTAGTCAAATCTTGAATACATATGCCATTTTTGTCCTTTTTTTAAATAAATGGAAATGAAGATCAAGTGAACTAATGAAGTTTTTCTTCTATACTCAGTACTTTCTTTTGTAGGCAACATATTCAAACGCCATGTTTATTCTAGCATCAAGTAAAATATCAAAAATCATAATTTATTCACCTCATACATGCTGAATATTCAATACTCTGATCCTGGCTTTTTTCCTCTTATTAAGATTTTTTTTTAAAGAAAAATGGGAAGAGCACTGTGAAAGCAAATGAAGCTAATCATCCTTTGAAGGCAAAAATAAATACAAAAAGCCGTTCATGTATCAATGCCCTTTTTCTTGTATTATACTTGGCAACTGAGTCCTTGGCTCCTTGAGGCCCTACTGAGAGTGACAGCATCATGATTTCACTCCTGTCAGCAGCATCCATCAAAGGGTCTAGCCTAAAGGAACCACCACATAGCAAAGGGCCACGGTACCCTGTAGGACTAGGTTACCAGTCACTAACCCTGCCAACACGAACCATTTCTGCACTGGTTTAAGCCAAACCAAGGCTGTACCCTTAATACAGGAACCTGAAACATGACTCCTCAGCGTTGTGTGTCACTGTCACAATCCTTCACAGAAACGGGAACAGACAAATGAAAATTTAACTCTATCACTTGGCATATCAAAAATGGGAAGACTGCTAATATAGTAACACTGATTTTTGATATATGCTTAACCTGTTGTGCAAGGAGAAAATGCGTGTGTACTTAGATAACCTCTGGATGTATGCATATACAGTGCTCTCTGCATACCCCAGCAAATATGCAATATGCACAGAAAAGACATGTACTGTGAGAAATCTGCAAACAAGTTCTGGATTCAGACACTGGATGACAGACAAACTACTCCAAAGTCTTTTTAGCAATTTGATAATGTAGAACAGGCTTTTATTGGGAAAAAAAATGGCATTTTTAACCACCCAAAACTTGTTTTGTTCATGGGAATAATGTCTTCTGTGTCAGCACAAAACCTCTCTGCAAGGATCATTGCAGAAGCACTTGTGTAGCACATCAAAACCAGAATCAAAGCAGGTTCACGCTACAAATCTTCCCTTGCTCAGACAGGGTTACAGACAGTATCCAAGGTGAAAAACAAAGTATAGATCAAACAGACAAATCACACTGCCAAATTGCATAGCTGTTCCAGCCACCCACACCAATACTCCACGTTGTTCGGGGCAGGTCAAACTCACCACACATGGAAACTCTGTGCCTATATCCTGTTCTTTGTACATTTAACAGAGACAGTTGACAGACTAGCCACAGAAATATTTTACAGATTAATCTTATCTGCGACTTCTGCCTTTTCCTTAATACCTCACACCAAATATACACATAGCACCATATGAATGGGTAGGAAGCACTACATTCATTCTCACGCAGTATGTTGCCCAAACTAATAAGCTCCATCTCTGTCATCATGTGTAAAGTTACAGGCACGAGTGAGTCCTACCCCAGACAACTATGGCAGACTTCATCCCACTATGTGATACAGGCATTCAAGAGGTACTGCTGGTAAGACTTTAAACCACCAGGCCTGATCCCCGATTCACACATTTCACTGCCACTGCTTGATGGGAAAAAAGTCTTTCTGTTTTAGCAGTGAGTTTACATCGTTCAGATTCTTAAATGATATAACCTACTGATTCAATTAGACTATCAGAGAACTCTCTGAAGATACAAAATGCATCTCTAATTGGAGCTTTACAGATAAGAGATACCCTAGCACTGTTTTTGCAGACCAAAATCTTTGCCCCAGGTGCTTAGGTATAGCATGGGTACACGGAGAAGAAAGTGCAAAGAGTCACTTTAGCTCATCATTTTAAGAGGGGGAAAAAATAAAACCAGTAACAAAACCATCTGAGATTGTGGAAAACTAGGTTGCGTGAAACATCCTATTTATCTTCAAGATACAAAACATTATGATTAATAGTATCAATTTAAATGCTACTAGTATTTTGGAGGTCATCAAGAAAACCGTGTAGGACCATTAGTCCTACTGCACAATTAACAAACATTAAGGAGACAAGAAAGTTAGCAGCTGAGAGTTACATGTTTTCCAAAAATCTAAAGAAACCCAGAACAAAACGTAGGAAAATACTGATGCACTTATTTAAACCTGACCATGGGGAAAGGAATCCTAAGGAACACAGGGAAACAGAATTAACAGGGCTGCACCAGTTTTCTGTGAATGTTGCCTCCTTCCAAAAACTCAAATGTCATTATTTTGTGAGCAGAGCTCAAAAAAGCACCACCTTTTGTGCCCCACTGAGTCCCTCCCTATGGAGGGACTTACTAGAGAAGTAAATTCCAGTAGTTAAGTAATAAAAATAAAAGCTGAATTTCAGATGCCTATTAAACAATTATAAGCATAAGTATGAACTGGCATTTTGCAGCTTTTCACTCCCCACAGCAAACTCATGGAGTTAAACCAGGTTTTGCTTTTTTGTTTCTATATTCACAGAGGCTGGCAGCAATGTGTTCAAGCCTTTTAAATTATGTGTTCAGAAAATAAGGCTTCTGAATTAAAAAAAAAAGGGTATGGAAAAAGGTATGGCTGCCCAAAATCATAAGCCTATTCTTAAGAGGTCAAAAGACAAAGCTAGCAGTTAGACAAACAGAGCAGGCAGTATTTTTCTACGTGCAAAATCCTACATACCCAAACTCAGATAATACATACTCAGGTGAAAGAAAATTTATGCAGGTTTTTCTAAGAACTCCTAAAACTGTGAGCTTAGTTGAAATCCATTCAGTCCAAGAGAAGATCATTAACATTCACATCTAACACGACATTCTGCACCAACAGAAGAATTTGAACAGCCACAGCAGTTAATAGTTCCACGAGATACTTAGAGCTGACAGTAAACTTGTTAATGAGACAATATATGCTACAGCTAACTACTAATTCAAAAATGTTATTTGCAAAACGAAGACTCAGATATTGTCAAAAGCAAAAAGCTCCTCATTACTGCTTCTTTATTGCTTTTACTGTTGAGGGGGGGAAAAATTCACAAGTATGCAGTTCTTGCACAAAAATCAAGTGAATGCAACACATAATTTATGAGTCTATCCAAAGCATCCTTGAAAAGGATAATTGGGAGCCTTGAGACAAGTTTCTCCTTGGTGACAAGGATGTAATTTTGGACAAGGCTTGCTCTATTTCAGCAGTTCTGAGTTTCCCCCCCCTTTCCAAATAAATTACAAATGAAGGCATTCTCTTGTGTAAATGAAAGAAAACTTCGTGTTCCTTTGTCTCAGATCAAAAAGGTCATGTCTTCCTCAAAAAAACCCACCACTATTCTTCAAGCACATTTTCAGTGCAAGTGATAGTTACACTAATAAAAAATACCTTAGCATAAATATTACTCTGCTACTGATTAAAGAATTTGTTATCTGTATCATCCTTAAATGGCCCTCCCAGGGTGTGTCTCACCCACATCACAGACTTCAGGATACCCAGAAGCAACATAACATACTTGAATTTGCTAGTGCTTAGTTCACATGTCTCTGTTAGTTGACTGTAAATAAGCATAACATGTAAAATTCCTGTCTCAAGCAAAAGAGCCTTTGGAACTCATTCTTCTTAACTTCCCTGGCTTACTGTATTTGGTTTTGTCTCTGTACGCCACCTCATCTTCAAAGTAAACTCTTCCAAGAGTCTTCTGATGGCTTGCTCACAGACAGACTTTTTAAAGACTTATTTTTTCCTCAAAGGAAAGAGGGCAGATACATAAGGTCAAAAATAACTTCGTCCTCATTTTTCAGTACTCACAGGGGTAGGATGGGTGGATGTGGACACACACACACACAACTTGTTTATATTAATATACTTAGATGTATTTTTATAAACACAAACACTAGTTTATATTTACAGAAAACTTAAGATTAAGTAGTATCTCACTGAACCAGTTACACAAGTCTGCTCACCCACTCCTTGGGCATATCTAGCAGCCAAGCTGCCTTCTTCCTCCTTATAAATGCTCCAAGAGGTTCTCCTATCTTTGATTCCCAACTCTGTCTTTCCACACCTTAGCTCCTTTCACAAACATCCAGAAAAATGGTATCCTTCATCACAAGGCAGTATCAACAGATCTGTTTTCTAAACAGCAAGATAGAAAGAGGCTTTCTGATCTAGTCCAACTAAAACAGGAACCATAACCTAACAGAAAACCTTACAAAAGCCACCACATTCTGTGGAAGAGACACTTCTTGCAGTAAGAGAATCAAATTAGTTGTAGTCTTGAGCTCCAGAAGAATTTTTTTTTGTATTCATGTTATCATAGATAAGACCCAAAAGGTTTTGGTTTTATTTGTAATAAGATACAATACAATGATCTTTTCATTCCAAAGACCTCCCACGGAACAGGCAGCTAAGAACTCTCTCTGCCTCTGAGCATCCTTTCCTCTACCATATATGCCAATCTCTACTAGCAATACTAGTAGAACAAATAAACTGTCTCCATTTATTCCCTGGTAGTTGTATGCAGGATGTAACATTACAAGCATTTAACATGCCAAAAAAGAAAAAAGTATGTCAATATTATACCAACATTTAATATTATTAATGTGAAGAAAATTGACCATATGCAATTTCTGTCTCAGATTGATTTGATCAAAGGTGCTTGTAGTTAAATTTAGGCTGAGGAGACAACAGGTATTGGAAGGAATTAATACTAGCCAAAAAAAAGTCAAATTAAGGTTTCAAATTCTCAAGTCAAAAGACACTTTTCACACTAAGACATGTTTTAGAAAAGGGATTACAATTCAAACAACATATCCTTTCTAAATAACAGCTTTTTAGTTTGATACACAATAACAACCATGATGAAAAAAAAATACACACAAAAAAAGCCACCAGGATTTTGGTTGTGCTATCATCTGATTGGACAAAATCACCTCAGCAGTACTGTATTATAGATGTTTTGAATGACACAGAGTCAAATAAGTGATTAAGACAAAAGCACACTCAACACCACAAAGCACTTTAATTGTGAGGTTTTTACCAAACCCCCAAAATCTTTATACATACTTCTTTTTCCCCCCTCATAGACTGAACATCTGAATTGCCCTATTTCTGTTTTAGTGCTTTGTGAACATTAGAAAAATACTTTCTAAGTCATACTTTATAAGTTGTTGAAGAGGACAGGAGAACTCTTCATGCTTTTCCTGGAGTGGAGTACTAAGAATAGCTCTATGCAACTGCAACCATATATTAAAAAACCTGTTGGCACATGAAAGGAATTCACTTTTCAGTTTTGTGTATCTTTGGGAACATTAATGAGCAACCTGCATTACTAATAAATACATTAAACAGTATTTCTCAAGTTAAGCTATTTTCTTGCCATCTTCTATGCTACCTGCTAGCCTGCTGCTCTACTGAAGTGTTTCCAATAAATCAGATAAGATTATGAGCAGCTTCGTTCTCTTCGATGCATTTGGAATGTTTTGCAATTATGATACTAATGTAGATTGAAAATACGCAAAATAGTTGTGTTGGGTTTTGGGTTGTTTGAGGTTTTTTTTCCACCCAAATACAAAGCATCTTTACATAAAAGTAGCAGAACCCAACTCCAGCAGAAGTGCTGTGTAAGGTCAAACCATATCCAGGACCGTTGGAACACTTTTGATATATCAATACACAAAACAGTATTGTTTTTTAGGCAAATTGTAAGGTGCTTTGAGATCTTTTAATGAGAATGATCAAAGTGTACTGGCATATTTAATAAATTTCACCAACCTTAATAACTTCTGATAAGAGCATTGCTTTGCAGATAAGGCAACTAGCATAGTGAATACTTGGTTTGTTTCCGACCACAAAACATCAGTGTCATACCAAAGTCAGGACGGAGCACAGGCTCCAACTGTCCAACAGGAGTCACTAGACCTCTGGTCAGACTTCCTTTCTTCCTAACGATCTCCTGCGTACAGAAATTCTGTAGCAGAAGCACCATTCCTGCAAAGCAACGTGACATGAAACACAACTGCTCCAGAGTCAAAAGCCAAGTCCCAACAAAAGTGTAACTGTGAATAGTAAAGCCAGTGATGTCTACAAAGAACAACTGAGATGGATGGGGTGGGAGGGGGTGGGGGGAGAAGCAGCAAGCTGATTTGGACTACAGCTTCTGTAATCTAGAAACGTTTACCTTTGATCTCTCAGTCACTGAAACCAGTATGTCTCAGGCTGTTTTTAAATTGACCCCTGTCTCATTCACAAGAGCATCAATTTTGCTAGTGAGAAAAAATACACAGTGCTTCGGCTTTATCATACACCCAGAAAAATTCGGGGCATTTAGTCAGAAGCTCAGCACATCTAAGCCAAAGCAAGCTCTCTTAATACATCAAAGACAAAGGCCTCAACAGAGTATTTTTTTATATGTTCCCCAGGTGGTTGACTAGGCAAAAGCTGTTTGAGGAGTTGCAATAAGGGCATTAACTTCAGACATATTACATGATAGCACATGACCAGATGAAGAATTTTAAATGAAAAAACCTGCAAGAAAATGGCATTGCGCACTCAGGTCACCCTACTCAGCTACAAGGCAGTAATAGTTCATACATCTATTACAAAAGAAAGAAATACAGAAGCTAAGACCTTCCCTGTAACCCAAAAGTAGTGCTGGTACAGACTTAGTACATTACTCCTCCCCAGCTATTAAAACCTTGCCTTGAAATATTTACATCAACTCCACCCCCTCTCATAAGGGATCATTTAAATTTTACAGCTCCAGCTACATTTGGTAATATCTCTTTCAATCACACCATTTGGTTAGAAAAAAAACATGTATGCCATCCCTTCATGTTTGCTTCACCCATTTTAATGAGCTGTGTGGTTTCATCCCATCCCTCCAAGTCCATTCGCTTACATACTTCAGTCATCTGTTGCAACAGCTTTTGTACTGCCTGCTGTCTTCCATTCACCCCTTCTTTCCCCCATGATGTAAGCCTTACTCCACTGCACGAAGAAAAGAATGGCCCTCTCACAGTGACCCTATGGGTGGTAATGGATGCAACCTAAGAGCTGGTGGGTGTTACACTCCAACACAACTCCCCTACTCAATTTAGGAGGCAACTTAGGATCAAGATGCTGACCTTGACCAGTATTTTGGTTTGGCTTTCAAGTTGGCGCTATCATAGACTCTGGTTTATAGTAACAGAAAGCAAAGGGGGGGAAACCGTAATTTCTTCAAAAGCCCACAAAGCATTCAAAACCCCTGGATTTGAGTGGCTGCAGTTAGTTAATAGAACTATTCCCAGATCTAGACTGGTAGATGCTGGTAGACAAACAAAAATGCTCATTAACTTCCACCAGAAACACCAGTGAGAAAACAGGAAATGCAATTTCCTCATAGATTAGTGTCAGATGCTTCGAAATCTGTGTACCCAAGTATTTTAGACTACCCTAACGCCAACTTGATTTCCCCCTCGCCCCCCAATTTCTTTTTATATCCTAAAATTTTTTTGAAGGCAACTTAAAAAAAAAACAAACAAAACAAACCCACACACAAAAAACCCCAGTATATTGACTCTTCACCACTGATAATGCTGCACATCTACTTCATTCAATTTTTCCCAAACATCCCTTAAAGTTGTTCTGAAAGATTTGCAAGTTACTTTTTCAAATTCCAAAATATTTTGTTAAATGGGACCATAATTCCAAAATGCAACCTTCAGAAACTGAAGCATCATCCAGAAAACACCGAATCCTCACCTGCCAAAAATCTTCAAAAGTGCATTACTCAGGAGAGCTTTCTCTATCATTAAGAAAAATAAATTCTAGCAATAAGAATGTCATTAAAAAACATCAGGAAGATCTTATACTTAAAAGACGTCTGTAGACATACACACTGGAATAACCAGTGAACAAACTAGAACTTCCGTTCTGCAAGAAACTCTTTATCTTTTAGCATTTATTTTATAACAAACCAGGTAGAAGTGCTGAAGCATCAACATGCTTAGCTATATGGAACGTTTCCTAAACATTCGATTCATAAATATACAAATATTTTGTTTACATACGTCGTATTTTTTAAACAGAACACTGTGGTATTGCAGAATCAAAACATTTAAATTGATTTGACATTTAGCTACATCTGCTATATCAGTTGGATGAAGATCCAGCAAGCAAGCAATCCTTCACTATAAGCCGTCTCCTGTAACTGTAACATACATCTCACAAGATAGCTCAGCTGTACAGATTCCACAGATTGGTCAGAAGGAAAATGTCCACAGAGAAACCCAATTCATAAGAAGGATGGATTAGAAGACTTATGACCTGCGAGACAGAGGCATTCAAAGGTGCTTGTTGAATCAGCTAGAAATTACATTTTTATTTTCATGTTAGAAAACAGCAAGAGAATCTCAATAGAGAAAATGTGATGGAAGCTTCCACAGTACCTATACTGACACCAACAAACGCCTAGCATGCTATAGTGGAAGAGCAACAGACCGTCAACAAGTCCTTTATATCAAAGTGCTGACAAAATGGCAATCTAAAACTCACAAAGAAAATAGAAAAATCTTATTCACTTTTCCAGATCAAAAGATGCCCGCAGAACTAGCACAGCCTTTTCTAAGCAATAAGCCAACCAAAAAATACCTACAAAGATTCACATTTTAAAAATCAAATTTAAAAAAAAAAAGTATTCCCAGTAAAATTTGTATCTTTTTCATCTTTCCCTGCCCCCTCCATTAGAAGATAAAACCAAACAAAACATGCTGGAAAGCTTAGGGAAGCTCACTAAAAGTGTAACGTTTCGATCCAGTTCATGTGGAAGAACTTGGAAGAATACAGTGATTTTGAGGGCATACTACCATAAGACAGGTCACCAATAATTACAAAGTATACCTAACTACATTAGAAAAATATTTTAATAAACCATCCCATAGAACATAAGCAAAATATATCTTCTTTCTTTTAAAAAAATAAGCTAGTACTACACATTCCATACTCAAATCATGATCTACTTACTAGCATGTTTATCTGCAAGCATTATAAGGCTGTTGGAAATATCTCTTCGCCTGTAAAAACACACCACTTTTGCTTCCACATTTCCATTGGCAGTCTACAAAAGAAAGATAAATCAAGTCAGAATGTATCCTTCCTCAGCTGAGTAACACAAATTAAATGCCCTCTGCTCGCAATTTTCCCTCATATTAGTAGTTCTCATGTGATCAGTCAGGCTGAAATCAACAGGTAACTCACGTAAAAACTTCCTGACACAGGCCAATATCAATCTCAGATCAGACAACAGAATTGATAATTACTTAGTCCTAAGAATTTAAAAATTATTTGGCTGTCTAGAGATGCAATGCCAATATTATGTTAACACAAGACTCCTTAAGAAATAATAGAAGCTTGTGAACTTTAGTTTGCAACCCAGCTTTAGACAGAAACATACATTTCCAAGTACTCCAGCACTTTTTGCAGAATCACAACATGGTTTATTTAAAAATTCACTGCAGCTTGTAAGATGAAAGAGCTGTTTAGTTCACAGTTGTTCTCATGACTCATTACAGGAATCATGCTCTCTAGCCTGAGAATCTACTAATATTTGAAGAATCAAAACTTCTTTCTTGTTAGGAAAAGCACAAGTAAAAAACGGGAATGAACTAATCTTATTTAAAATTCAAGATGTGCCACTGAAAAATATCATGCTTTAATTAAGTTTCTAATAAAAAAAAGCATCTTGTATCTGGTAAAATAACCAGAGCATTTCATTACATATTTGTCTAACATCCCCATGTTTGCTCACTGACTTTAACACATGAAAGCACTAATTCACAATTAAGATATCTGGACTATATCCTCAAAACTGTCTTTAAAAAAATCAATACATACTCTGCCATCCATGAGCAAGATTTAATTACAGCAGTGCAGTTTAAAGATAATAAACATTACATTCAGAACATGATTGGAATCACTTCAAATACTGTAAACAAAGAATATTCTTCTCCAATAAAAGACAAAAAAATTATTTGCCATGCACAAGCTCAGCGGATGTTGTGTTGGACAGCACTAACAGGTAACGTGGTCAACGTCTGCTATGGCGTAGTGTTAAGAAGAAAATAATTTGCAGGTCACCAATTTTTTAACTTACTTTCTAACCACAGGGAAAAATATATCTTTATTATTATTTATATCACAACAAGCATTTTGATCATTAATTTTTGACCTAAAGTATTAACACAATTTGCTTGAATAGTAAAAACATGCCACGCTGAAACAGGGAAGGAGAAAAAAAAAATCCCACACCATTCTTAGTAGTGTAAGAATGAACAAATAATCATGCTTTCCCCAAAATGACAATCTGAAAAGCCTCCATTCTTTACAAAAATAGACTCAAGATAAAGAGAGAGAATAGTCTACTTCTATTCAAAAGCCCATCCTTCATTCACTGCTGCCAATAAGCAACCACAGAAGTCACATATTCTGTTATTGGATCACTGCAAAGTCTCACTGAGAGCTACTACCTCTTTACACATACAGCCAAAATCAGACACATTACATGATCGCTATCATTGCAGATGGATTCACAGTGCCATCACCATATAGAGAATTAAAATCATTTATTCAAGCATTCATAAAATTGGTTTGGAAATTTTTACAGCAGAGTAATCCTGCTCACTGGGAATACTCAAACTGAGTGTTTCCTTAGATAACTGGGCAATATTACAAAATATTACATAGCAAGATTTCAGTAACTGAACCATACACAAAATACATATCACATCTCAAGAGTGGTAAACAAAAATCCAAACCAAAAACCCAGCAATGAAAAATCCAGAAAATTCTCTAACAATACTAATCTTATGGGATCAAAATCATTCTCCATTTTTCCAGAGTGCACTGACTGCTGTCAAAGGTTAAGCAAGAATGATAGATACTTGAATACCTTGTTAAGTTCTTCAATTCTCCTAATGAGATATGGATTGCTGGAAGAATTTTCAAAATAAACGTAATCTGCAATGAAAAAAACATACTGAAATTTTAAAAAACGCCCACAAAACACAAATGTAAAAGCATCTCATTATTAGAGCAAAATTCTTCTAAACCTAGAAACTGTTAAAAAACAGAGCTCTTCTAGTAAATGTAAAGACTAAATATTTCTTTCCTGAGATTCAACACAATTTGTTTCTAAATTCTGGTCGTAACATGCTTTAACAATCATGCTGAAATAAGGTTAAATGCACTGGGCTAGAGCTTATATTGTAATTCAGTAATCCACACACTGCATAAATTTTTATATAAAAGCGCTGGTTTCTCACAAATGACTAGGGAAGATTTAAAGAATTGAGCACTTTAGTGAGATTCTGTATTATGGAGATAAATATTTCTGTAAGATGTGCTACCTCACATTTATTATCAGGTGCTGTGGTAGTAAGGTGTCTACATGAATAATGTACAGTACATTTTATGATCCCTGCCTTTGTTGTCATCACTGTTCAGTAATATGCAAATTGTATTAAGCATTAACAGCTAAGGGGTTAACAAGGATCTTCCAAGACAGAAACTCTTATAGCATCATTAATATAAAAAATCCTTCATAGAGTAGATGAAGTTTACTTATGAAAGCTGCTTCCGTGCAGCACAAAGAATTGACAAGCAGAGCATTTCCTTCAGCAGTCTTCCCAAAACTTGTTTTTCTCGAATGAAGAAGTACCCATCAAATGCTAACCTTAAATATGATATTTGACTCCTGCACCATGCTACTTGCAAACTTTTTTTAAAAGGTTGTGTGTGGGGACCATAATGACAAAGAAAACTCCTCTGAGATGTTTCACACTACACTGCAGTGAAAGTCTCAGTTCGTTTAGAAAGAGTATGATTTTCCTGGATATTGCTCACTATTGCTTGTGAAGGTTTCCCCTCACCCCAAAAAAATAAAGTTAAAAAATGATGACCTAAAAAGCAAACCCTACCCAGATTTCAACAGCACTGCTCAGAGAAGGATTACTTTCATGAGTAAAGGCTGATGGGATTACAATCTAAATGCCCTAATGAGGGTGTATGCAGAGGGATGATTTGCGGATGCATCAGTAGACCTCAAACCAGAGGCAGAAAGAGATTCAAACTAACCACTCACCCCTCGTTTCTTTGCATCTTTCCTTCTCACCTCAGGCTGCTGAGGAGAGCAGGAGGAGGCAAGTTAGGATTTAACTTGAGCGGTGCACCTGGAGCTGCAGCGCTAGGCACACGGCCATGGTCGCTCCATAGGGAGGGCATCGGAAAGTTATCAGTGTCTATTTCGACAGGCTGGAGGTGGGAAGAAAAACGCTTGCCGTGGGTTTTACCCCCCTCGCCAGCAGTCACGTAACAGCACACACCCCAGGGGTCACGTCGGTAAGCAGGAAAGCTGACAGAAATCCCCCGGATTTGTTATTTATCTTCGGGAGATGAAGGAGAGCGCGGAGACGCTCCGCCGTTAAAGGGAAGGAACGGGGGCAGGGCAACAGCACGGTCGGAAGCGCCGCCGGGCGCCCCTCGGGGCGGCCGCCGGCTGCCCGCACCACGCCGCGCGGGCTAGCCAGGCCGCAACGGCGGCTGGGCCGAAGCAGGCTCCTGGGCCGGGGGCGCACGGCCCTGTTAGGCCGCCCCTCGCTCG
>VZTU01013773.1:45067-55599 GCA_013400835.1 Zapornia atra
TGTCCCAAAACTGGGAAGCCCCACGCTGCCTGGAAGGAGCGGGCGACTGTTAATTCCATCTCCTCTCCCGTCCCCTCTTTTTATCTTGGGGGGCTGTGTTTGTTTGGGGTATTTTTTTGTTAGTGGTTGCCCTTTCCCCGACGCCGCTTTGTCCCCTGCAGCCGAGGGATCTCTCTCCCTTGGAAACTCCTAGTAACAACCCAGAGAAAGTTTCTCACACGTGTGTGCGCAGCACCTGTTGGTGAGCGATTTGGCGGCTCCTTTGTTCGCCTTCGGAGCAGGATGCAGCCCGGGAGGGCGGGCGAGCGACTTCGGGGGCCGCCGGCCCGCCTCTGGCAGCGGGGGCACGGCGGCTGCCCGAGCTGCTCCCCGCTGGGAGAAAGAAGCCAGCCCGCTCGCCACGGGAGCCAGAAAGCATCGACGCCGGGATGAAGATAAATCCTAGCAGCTCGTCTCGGGAGCCGGGGAGCGTTGAAGGAGAGGCTTACAAATCATCTGCTGAGAGGGATGCTTCAGAAACATCAATATTGATGTAACGCGAAGCCGTTTCCCCGTGTTTATACAAAGTTCACACCATCGCAATCTACGCGCTTTACAAACAAATTGATCCTGCTGTGGAATGCTTCCTTAGGAAAGAAACACTTCTTAGCATTTTCTCGCAAGGATGGGCGACGATTTATTGTTTATTTCACGTCCTAGGTTTGTGTGCTTGTAGCTCAAGCATTACCGAGCTAACATTCCCCTTCACCCTGAGCTGCAGGGGAACTACACGTTCATCAGGGGGAGGGGAAGCTGCCCTGGTCTTTTAAATGATGGTGTGCCTTCTTCCCTTTCCCCTCTTCAGTGAATCTGGGACGATTATGTTAAGATTAGTTCTAAGGCCCTTTTAATTTCCTGAGTGACTACTTTAGTGCCAAACAGGCAACTGAGTACCAAATTCCTGCAAGTCGTGAAATCAGCATAAGATAAGAGTGGTTGAGTCGTCTTTAGCAAACAGCAACATATTGATGCATGTTTTGTCTCCTAATCAAAACATCTGTGAGAGCCGAAAATAAAGCCTGCAGAAACTCTTTGGGAAGTAGCAGCTTTATCCAGCTGATTATTTCTAGAGGCACAGTAACACTATCTTAGCAGAGACCTAAATACCACAAGCTAGAAATTAAACGGTGTGTTATTTTTACTCTGGTGGTAAACCAAACAGGTTAAACTTCCATGGCAAGAGAACAGTTAAAATAGTTGTCTTAGCCATTATCAGCGAAACAAAATACCTCCAAGCTCTTTTCCTCAGATTTAAGCCTGCACTGCAACCTTAGAAGAATTTCCCCACACTCTGAAGCTTACAATGTACACTCATCCAGCAAGGAGCAGATTTCAGGAGAAGCAGGCTCTTGCTTCCATCATCTGAAGGTATGACCTATGAGAAAGGAAGGCAGCTCCTGAAGATAAAGAATTCACTTCTCAAAAACCCCATGAGAGCAGCCCAGGAAAGCCCACGGCCCCAGTCCATACTTTCAGGTTGACAGCCTGAAAACAGTAAGAAAAGCCCCTTTATTTACAGTTGCCGACTAAGGCATGCAGCACAGAGCAGATAAGTAATGATGCTGAATTGCTGGGCCTTATTATTCACACCAACGCGGTTTGTATAGCCACAGACAGCACAACCCGATACTGCCCGGTGTCATGCTGCTGTATTTGCATAGTTTAAAGGCACTGCTGGAAGCCGAGGGAGGCAGCAGGTAGAGCTAGCTGTGGCTGGGTACCGAGTTGCAGGACTGGCAGTACATTTTACTTTGGTAAAATGTATACAAAAGCCTGGATACAGTTCACTTTCTGTGCTATCTCAGTACAGAGAATGGGAAAAATGTTGGTTATGTAAACATTTTCCTTTTTCTAGATTACAATGGAAAACTCTTGTTTCAACCACAATGTTGTTGAGAAAAAAATTCAGATAAGAGCTTTGTCTTAAGCTGGTAAATGAAATGTATTCATTACTGAGTTGCTGAGATGTGGCGATTTGTATCAAGGTTGCAAAATTGATTATTCCTGTTAGAGATGCACATTGCCAGAGAACTTCATTTCACCTCTAAATTTTTCTTTTTATTTTTGTGCCATCCTGAGCAGCGTATCATTCTTCATCATATTTCTTAAAACCAGACAAGAAGAATAGAGTGGAAAGGATAATTTTAAAATATAGACCAATTCCCCAGTCCAGGCTCACCAACTGCCCCCAGGGTGAGATAGATCAGCAGTACTGAAGGAGATGAAGGGGAAGCACAGAGAGCAGGAGAACAGAGCAGAATAAGGGAACTTCCACTGCAGCTGAGGTGCAACATCCTGGTTTGTTCCTGGAGAACTTAATTTCAAGTGTTCCAGCCCAGCATCTTCTCTAGGTAATAAAAACCTGAAACTGACAACAGCAGCAGCAACAAACACAAACAAAAATGAACCCACAAACTTGTTCACCCAAAGAGACACCAGGACTGCAAACAAACCTTTGTAAATTACATGCTTAAAGATTAAACAGACAGCGCAGGCATCTAAAGTAAAATATATTGATGGAAGTGTGTATAAGAACAGAATACTTTGGGATCTTATGGAGAAACATATTGCAATCAATAAAAGCATTGAAGAACAGAGTTGCTTAAACATTAATAAAAGGCGCTCAGCTCCTTGTAGGGCTTTCATAGAGACTCATCGTCATGCTGGTACAACAGAAAGGAAAAGGCACTTGACTTTCCCAACCTTGGGCCATGCTTACAGGACACATAACTCAGAGCAGCTGAGACTAGAATTTCTTCTTGGTGTGGGTGTTGTGGAAGCACAGGAGACATTCAGATGTTCAAATTTATGAGTTCACACCAAAAGAAAGTGGCTTTCCTTGCTAGCAAAACTTTGCTACACCAAATAAACAGGCTGCATGCTCATAACCCATGCAAAGAGTTTAAAAAAAAAAAAAAAAAAGAGGACTTTACAAATGATCACTTCTTATCAGCCTAAACTTCTACTTACACTGAGAGTAATTCACCGCCACAGAGGGCTTCAGGAGTTCATGGACTTGTCCTGCGGCCGAAAAATAATACCTAGGTTGTACAAAGTCACTTTCATCTAGTGTGAACAAACATGCCAGCTCGTGGAGCTGCACATCCATCAGGCTGGCTTACAGGCAGCTAAAAGTACACACACTTTTTTTTCTCTCTCACTAATGCAAAGATACACCATTGCTTGCAAACCCTCATTAATGAATTCCTACCAGAAACACAAATAATATTGCTGTCACTTAATTAGTCACCAACAAAAAACATTTTCCATGTTGATATTGAAGAATATTTATAAAAAACCTTAGGTAACTTCCATTTTGTAACATGCATTGTTTAAGTTTTGGGGTTTTTTTTTCTTAATTTACAGAAACATAAAATTCAATATTTATTATCATAAGTGAACAGAAAAGTTTAGCTGCCTCTACTGAAGGAGAAGCTAGGTGCAATCTGTAGTAGATACTTCCATATCAATTTCGTTATAAGTCATTAAAAAAATAATCTCAACCCTCTCACAAGAGAAAATAATCTTCTCTTGGCATCAGAAGTAACACTGGCTTTTTTATTGACAGTGTGAGTCAGATCTTCCAAGAGACTCTTAGCTAAGTATGTCACTATTTTCATTAAATATGATTTAAACAATAGCTTAAAGTTAATTGCTGAATTATCAGTAGCCTGCAGATTTAGATGTTCAATCCAAGTCTTAAAGTTGTCTAAGAATGCTAGTAAATCAATGTGCAGAGAAAAACGGTTCTTATAGCTGGCAACAAGTTATTATTTGAGTGAGTAGTAAAAAAAGAGGTATTTGGTAATAGCTTTTCACTAAATATCGTGTTCGTATATAGATAGATGCTATAGCCTACCGTATGGCACTGCCTTGATGCCATACATATTTCCCATAAATCATACAATTTAATTAAGGACATCTTTTTCTGTGCAAAATAAGTCAGATCTGGGCCTGTATGTACCAGTCACCTTGTTCTGACTGAAGCTGCTGTGAGGAAAAGCATTCTATTGCAACAAAAAATAGTACTAAATAGGTTTGACAGAGAGGGGGGGGATGGTAAAGTAGGGTTTATTATTAATCTGCTACAAAGATTAGATATGCAGAAAATGCATTCTTTCCACTCTACAGGCATAACACAGTTTTTGATAGTAGTCTCAATAACAGTAAAGATCTTATTTTCTAATCAGATTAAAAAAAAAACAAACCAACTTTGTCCATGTAGAGCTTCTGTTACAGTTACCAACTTCTTCTGCAGTTCCCATCCCAATGAAGAAAAAGCCTCCAGCTTTCACATTGTTTTGTGCCCTATCCTATGTGGCAGTCTTAGGGAAAGTCTTTTATTTCAAAACATCTTTCTTTTGAAATTGATGGGAATATTGCATTTGACTCCAGCAGGACTAAGATAGACCTTTGTTATCTTGGACATAAGCAAGGTTGTGAATCAGAGCAGTCGGAAACACGCTGGAGTGTTGCACACACCTGCAGCACTCCTAAATGAAGCCATTTGGGGCTTAAGCACAGTAATATGAGACAGACATTAAACACACCACACTGGATTTACTCTTTATTTCTCCCTTTCTCTCAACTGATCTATTTTTCGTGCTAAACACCTGCTAAAAAGCTGTCAAAGGTGCTTAATGACACATATTTAAGTAGAGTACAGTACATTCATCTGAGCAGAATTAATTGAAGGCAAGGACTCAGCATCTGTTCAGTTCAGTTTTTCTGGGGATTGAATGATTACGGGCAAGCAACACCAAAGCACAACTTATTGATCAAAGCTACCCTCAGTTCCTCACTGTGCCTCTGAGCACTGCCTTGTGTTTCCATTACACGTTTGACTTTAAATTCTCAAGTACTGCTTTCACTTTAAGCTTAGAAAATCAGAACAATTTCTGTATGCATGTGGCAAGTCTCCAGGTCAGCGCAGTGATGATTCCTCATTATTCTGGTGGTAGGAGGAACTTCTGAAGCGGCTGGGTGAGTTTCAGGGACAGGTTTATGCACAGGTACGATGCACATGCACCTTTCTCTTAAATCAGGGAAATTGTGCCTGCTTACACAGAGTGAATTTAACTTTGCATTCAAGTGATCTTTATTTCTAAAACCAGGTGGTGTCACAGAGGAGGAGGTCAGTTTGCCCACCCAATTAACAGGCTTCTGACTAGATGACTTGTTTCCAAAAAAATCAGTCTCGGTACTGGCAAGAAAGAACAGCAGTGCTCTGCAGAACAGTAGTAATGATCTCGGTTTGGAAAGTACTAGCAATCACTTTTAAGGGAGTCACTTACCTAGAGAAAAATCACATTCCTGGCTGAAGTCAGTGAAGTGTGTGAAGTATTTTTGCAGGATGAGTGGAAAGAACAAGCAATGTGTACCTTTAGGTAGCCAGGTGATTGCAGATAGTTAGAGTTAGCACACCAGGCAGTAGGTGAGACACAAAAAAAGACTTTAGGAACGACAGGCTCCTGAGTTGGAAAGCTGAAATGGCTTTTGTTGTTGCTTGGATTTTGTTTGTTTTAACTTAGCTACATGTTATGCCTGGAAACAGGAAACAAGCAGTTTGGAAACCCCCTTCCCCATAGCACACTTGAGCACTCAGAATACCCCAAGTATTTCCCCTGTATGCAAAGGAACAGGAGATTTTACAGATTTCCTATGCATGACTACAGCAAGAAGCCTAACTGAGGATGTTGTACAAACTGATCTATCATACAAGTTCTTTATTGAGGGCTGTTTCTGCCAAAGTAGATACAGGAATAGACAAATTTGTGCCAGATCTGGCTGGCCGTACCATATAGGCACAAACAAAAAAACCTTAATGCCTTACCTCCCTCTGGAACACCCAGGGGCAGTAAATATCTCCTCACTATTGCAGTTAAGTCTCTCTTCTTTGTAGGAAAGGTAGACTCCAATTCTTCTGCCTGTTAGGTCTGTCATGTCCATCCCCAGTCTGTCAAGTTTTATCCTTCTCCCTGGCAGAATGAGGATTTTTGGCTCTACAGTCTTCAGGCCCATTTATCAGATGAGCCTCTCGCGATTCTTTAACCTCTGCAACTAGACCCTTGGCAGCTTGGGTCTTGGTTACAGCTGGGGATGGAAACCTGTAACAGCAGGATACCCAGGATTAACAGTCTGAAAGTATCTGGATTTCAATATTCTACAAGATTGTATAGAATACCAAGGATTATTATATGTGCTTACAAACAAGCTGTTCTTCTCATTTATATTTCAAAATAAACACTAAGCAGGCTGCATCTGCCCTCTTCTCCTTATGAAGCTCAGCCGAGAGGCGAGAATGCTGGATATAGCCGAGTCTAACAAACACACAGAGTCAACATAGGATGTTTCCAGATACAGAATGTCTTTCTCAAGGCCATCCACCCAACTACTCTGAACTAGGGAGATGGCAATGCAGAGAACTGCTAGGGAAAAACAGAAATTCTTGCTTTTCAAGAAGAATATGACCAAAGAAGTGGCTGTTTCAAACAACATATTGTAAAAGACAAGATTCTTTGATCTGGTGGCTCTACCATAAACTCAGAAAGTATTTCATGCTCCATTGAGAATGAATGAGTCTTGGGCTCGCATGCATCCAGAGCGCCTCTTTTCCTATTCATCTAAACACAAGATTCAGCTATACTGGAAAAAACCCCTTTCCCATTGTTACAGCTACATTGCCTTTATGGATCTGTAAAGTCTTTAAACTAATGTGTATCAGGAGGAGGGGGTGGGGGAAACAAAGACCGCCCCACACCACCAAAAAAGCCCCAAGGCTAGGCAGTAAGTTATTCAGGACTATTTTCACTTAAGCCAGTTCTTGAACATCACCAGAATAACAACCAGCAGCCATGTCAAAGTACAAACATCTGTGTACATAAAATGCCCAGAAGACATCAGAGAGAAAATACAGCTCATGCTGTTAAATCCCATATACTCAGAGACAGAAGAGGCCTGCTCATGCGTGTTTCTCAGATCTGCTTCCAGAAGTTCTGGTGGTCTTCCCAAATGAAAACTCATATGCTTTTGAGGACTGGCTGGGTCTGTGCATAAGCGGTGGTCAACATCCAAACCCCTCCATTCTAACAGGTGCTGAATGCCATCTGCTTTCATGAACATCAGCTGGCAGATACATAATGTACAACACAGGCAGAAGACTCTCCAACTTCACTGAGCAGGGGAGTACCATGTAAGTTCCTGTAATAATTATGCATAACATCAGTTCCCTACAGACTTCTCCATGAAAATAGTTGAAAATAGTGCACTGTGACAGGGAGGGGGAACTGCAATAAAAATATCCTAGCCATAGTAACTGTCAAGCCTTTCAGAATATGATATTTTTAATGAATATTTTAAGAAGATTTCATGTTTTGATTGGGTTCCTCTTTGGTAGTTGCCCAACACTTTGGTATGAGGAAGGTTATTTACGATGGTTTACTGAGTATTTTCTTCTGAACATGAGGTGCCAGGTGCCCACCAGAGCCACTCTTATCACTCCCCTTCCTCAGCTGAACAGAGGAGAGAAGATAAAATGAAAGGTTTGCTGCTCGAGATAAGGACAAAGACAGATCACTCGCCAATTACTGTCATGGGCAAAACAGATTAAAAACCCCACATCTGATTTATTATCCCAAGCAAAACAGAGTAAGATAATAAGAAATAAAACACCTGCCCCACCCCTCCCTTCTTTCCAGGCTCAACTTTTTTCCCCAAATTCTCTCCCTCCTCCCCCTGAGCAGCACAGAGGGATCGGAATGGGGGTTGGGGTCAGTTCATCACACATTGCCTCTGCTGCTCTTTCCTCTTCAGAGGAAGGACTCATACTCTTCCCTCTCTCCAGCATGGGTCCTTTCCAAAGGGTGCAGACCTTCAGGATTAGACTGCTCTTGCATGGGTCCCCCACAGGGTCACAACTCCTGCCAGCAAACCTGTTCTGGTGTGGGCTCCTCTCTCCACAGGCTGCATGGGAATCTCTGCTCCGGCACCGGGAACACCTCTTCTTACCCCTTCTTCACTGACCTTGGTGTCCGCAAAATTTCACACATCTTGTCACTCCTCTCTCTGGCAGCAAAAAGCACCACTATTTTTTTTTTCTTTCTTCAGTTTTACCTTTTAAAAGCCTTTATCCCAGACACACTACCACTGTCACTGATGGCTTTGGCCCTCAGCAGCAGGCCGACTTGGAGCCGGTTGGCATTGGCTCTGTCGGGCATGGGGGAAGCTTCTAGCAGCTTCTCACAGAATAAGGGAGAAGTTGCCCTGTAGCCGCACCGCTGCCAAAACCTTGTCACACAAACCCAAAACCTTGAGTCATTGTGACTTTACTATCAACTTTTTCCAGTCAGAAAAGAAAATAACAAATAATTGAATACATCATAGTGACCTGTTGTGATGGGACAAGCAGGAAGAAAGTGTTTGTGCAGGGATGTACTGTTGCCTTCTATAGGGTGGAATCTGGACACCATGGACCTTACAGCCTGACATTCTACCTTAGCTCATTAACAAGCTTCACACATTCTGTGCTTTATAGATCATATTAAGTTTATGTTAGTTCTACCTTTAAATCTTGTAAAGGCACACTGACTAATGGCAATCATGACTTAGAGGTGACCAGTCATTTTTAAAGGCCTTTTCCTCATATATCAAAATGGAAAAATGTGAGCATCAACTTGTTATAAGTGTCTCTATTTTTTTTTTAATGGGACAAACTGTTGCTGAGCAGCTTTCTTATTCACCTACAGATTTCTATGATGGAAGTATCACAAGGACTGAAACCAGTATCTGCTGCTGTATTAGTTCTTAACTAATCCAAATACATTTCTGAATGCATCACACAGTTCAGGAACTTCATTGTTCAGCGGTGAGCTGTTCCCTATACACTACAAACTGTTCCCTACAAACACCAGAAAACAGCATTACACTTTCATCAAAATTATTTCCCCACCAGAGAGGGCAGAAGTATCTACAGTTCTTCATGATCTTTCTGGAATTGTGTATTAAATTGACACACTCGCTTTCTGTTGGAGTCTGCTGTTATGAACAGCACAAGGCAGTGCTGCTATTTCAGACACACCAGTCTTGCCACCCTCTCTAAGTGCAAAACTTCAAGGCACAGAGAACCCATCAAGTCACCATTCATAACTAAAATTTTCTCCATCACTATTTCCATTACCAGCCTCTGTTCTGAGGTTTATAACTTGGCAGTAAAAGTTCATGCTAGGCTGAAATTTGCCCTGTGAGGTTTAAGGAACCTGTGAGCTATTTTCTTCACTACAGAATTACTTCTTTGGTAGAAGGAGACAGAGAGGATTGGTTTTATGTCAACAAAATAGGCGAAGAATCTAATGCCCACAAACAGTTGTACCAAGCAATTTGTCTATGAGAAATACTCTGTTACTCAGAATATGCGTCTCTTGAGCCAGTTGACCCAAATGCTCACAGTTTCTGCAATGCAGATTCCTTTCAATGGAATTTATCATCCACATGGTACAAATTCCTCAAATACAGCGAATACAGAAATACCAGGCAGACCATCATTATTAGCAATGAAAATGTATTATTTTATTTGCCCACAGAGACTCAGAAATACCAGGCCATAATTAACTCCCAGTTTACCACCGTGAATTCAGAATAACTCTATTGATACCATGGAGTTAATCCACAGGAATCACAGTCTTGAGGGAGAACAGAACTTGGTTACACAATTACAAAATTCAGTGTTTGACTGAATCTTTAAGGTCCCACCCCACAAGAAGCCTGTGCATCTATCTGCTCCATTCCCAGTATGGGATGGGAAACTGCACGCTTCAAGTCAGTAACAGATCTGCCAGACCTTACCAGCAGCCTGGGAGGAGGAATAAGCAGTGCATCCCAATGGGCTTCCTCCCACAAAGCTGCCAAGAAGCACAGGGTTAGGGATCACAGCTCCGCAAGCTTGTCTTCTTCTCTGCTTACAAGGACTGCTCCTCTGGGGATAGCAGAAATGGAAGAGACTGTAAAAATCAGCTGTATAAGTAGACAACCTGATGATGTATTTTGCAGCAGCTGAGTATTTTTCACGTTCTGTCAAGTCACCGAAACGAACTTGAGAGACAAGGAGATTGCAAGGAATATTTTCCAAACAATCTCTAACTAGTAAAAGGAAGAGTGCCAGGCTCTGGCACATTTCTAGTTTCTCCTGGGACCCAGGACACAGCAACTGTACCTATCTTTGACTAGGTGACCACAGCCCTCCAAAATACTCTCCAGGCTGAGTGGGGAACTCCTCACCATCCTTTTTCTAAAAAGAGGCACAAGATGATCGTTGTTAAGAAAAGAGGATGAACCTGTGGTTTACCAAGTAGGACACTCAAAACTAGGGTTCCCAATACAACTCCTGGGAAGCACAAGATTGCAATCTTCTGTTTTACAGTACTTGGGATTTGGAGGGGAGGGGAGATGTTGATTTGGGGGCTTTTTCTTTTGTTTTCTTTGTTGCCTTCCCCCCCCCC